>VWZW01005875.1:2653561-2789709 GCA_013397115.1 Edolisoma coerulescens
CCCCCCCCCCCCCCCCCCCCCCCCCCTTTTGTCTTGTTTGAGAAACTTTATGTCATTACAATGCTTTCAAACTAACCACCACCACCACCACCAAAATGCTGCCTTCCATACAATTTGTTTTTCTGTTTTTCTGTTTTTCTGTTTTTCTGGTTTTTTTTTTTTTTTTTGATCTAATACTGCGCTATTTTCTTTCTGTTTTGTCAGTCGTTGGGCTAGAAGATCTTCCATATATTTTTGTGAAACTTTTTTTTTGTGCATAAACCCAAGGACTTTTAATGTCTACTCAATGACCTGTTCCCCAATAATGACGAATATCTGTGTTTCAAACACACCGGTTTCTTTGAGCCACAGCAGCAGAGAATGCAAAATACAGGATAGACACTAAAAATTCATTGTCCTTCTTTCCTCAGAAACAGATGAGAGGAAAAAGTGGGAAATTTTAGCAATTCAACTCCAGTAGTGAGGCAAAGCTAACTGAGCTGTTAACCGGGTCAAGAGACTGAAACCACTATCTGGAAACTCAAGAGTCCTGTTTCTCTCTCTGAGTTTGCAGTCCCCTGACACATCTCTGGACTTGCTCTACTCCTACCATGCTGGGTTCATACTCTGCTTATGAGGCCTTTTGAGCCATTTAGTTACCTGTGAAAGGTATCCTTTTTCTCATGCTAATCCTTTGGGGATGTACCAAGTCCATTAAGTTCTGGACTTTTTTCTCTACAATTGCATATATTCCATATATTCCATATGCATTAGTGCAAAGGCAAATAGCACAGATGCCCTGCATGACAAAATATTTCCAGACTTGCTAGGACATCCCGCCTCCTAAGGATAACTCAACAAAATTAACCTGTGTAAGAATTTCAGAGTCTGCATCAGATATTGCAGCTGTCCAATAGCAGGCACCTGTGACCAAGTTGGACACTGACTTTATGAAATAAAATCTGTGTGTGGTGCACGTGTGTAACTCTGATATGGGCAGTCTGATTGCCAGCTAGAGGGACAAATAGCCTTTAATGACTGCAGGAGAGCAGGAGTTTTTGCATTTCACCACTAGGAAGCAACACAGCACTTCATAAATCTGATGAGAGCTTTGGCTGAGGAGAGAACATTGCTTATGAATCACCAGTGTCAGTGTCTGCTGTGCAAGCTCTTTTACAACTTCTAAGATAGGATGTTTTAATTTCCATTACGTCCATAACAAAGCAGATGTGAATTATCACTGTACCCTTCTTCTTTCACAATGACCTTGAAAATCAAAGTACGCTGTCTTCTATGTATTTTCTTGGGGGAGAAATATATTGCTGTTCTTGTTTTCTCCTTCCGTCTCTCTTTTTTATCTTGAATTTTAAGGGAGAAAATTCTTGTGAGGTCACGATCAACACCCTCATTGCAAAAAAAAATGTATTTCTAAGATGATGAAGACAGTTCACTTCTAAAATACTGGCAGAAGCAGCTGACACTTTCCTAGATTTACCAGTTGTACATGCCAGCAGAGAGTCTCTGCCCAAATGTGGAAAAACAGACTCTGACATAGTCTGGCACAGTGACCTGAATATAAATTCTCATCCCATATAAAGAGATTGAATGGGAAGCAAGGATAGAGAACACTTAACCAGCAGCTCCCGCAGTTGCCCCTGCTGTCTTTGCTAGACACTGTCTCCACTACAAAGTTCTGTCATAGAACAGGGGAGTAAGAAAGATATGGCAGGTGGGATTTGTGAGTTACAATTTCCTCGATGAAAATTAGAAACCTTCAACCAGATACGCTTCTTCACTCCTCCCACCGGAATGACCTGAACACTTCCTTCTCCCTGTGTTTCCCATGAGTATCATGCCTTCCTGCTTTTCCTCTGACACTGTGAATGACCCAGAAAACTCTCTCCTGTCAGGAAATCCTGCTCCAGACAAACATGTGCATAGTCAGTGCCTCTGTAAGAAGACAGAGGTCATGTTCCCTGCTCATCCCACTTTCAGGACATCTCTTTCATCACAGCAGTAAAAGTCTGTATGTTCAGGGAGCCTTCAGGCCAACTTTGTATGCTGTGTGCAGTTTGAACTTGCAACAGACCCTGCCCAAGAACACCCAAGGACAAGCATTATCTCCAATACAGCTGGAAAGGCTGCCTGCAGGGAGTGTTTGAGTGGAACATGAGAAAAACAAAGTACTGATAGATATTTTTGTAGCGTCTACAGTCTGTCATGGTCTCTCTGTGATGGAGGCTGACATATCTATAATACATCATCAGAGCTTTAGGCGAAGCATCATGAGACCTTCCTCATACAGCTAAGCTGAGAGTAGAAAATCACTTCATTCCAGTTCAGACTAGATGAGAACAGAAAAATACAAGTATTGCAATAACTGAGGTTATGTTTTGGATTTTTTGTTTTGGTCTTTGTTGTTTTGAGGTTTTGTTTTTGTTGATGTTCTTTATTTTTAAAAATTAAGGGCTATAAACCCAGTAAGGTAACAAAAACTAGAGGATTTTTTATACATCCTTGCCTCTTCCACAGCACTTTGAGACCTGGTGGACAGCGTCCCTCTCTCAGATGACTAAGCCATCCATCCTTTTATGTTAAGCAATGAAAGTTGAAGTTTTGTAACTAATGTTTTATTTTCAAGTCCTTAGGAGGACTTCTGTTGTCTTCCAGGAGCATCCCTTTCATAAATGTTCTTAAATCTATGCACCTGATATTTATCATTACTTTTTATCCTTCTAAGTGTATTCTCATGTATTCTTTACACTATTGGATTTAGCAGCTAATAGATTTGATTTATAAATGGCCAGGATTCAGAGAAGTTGAAAAAAATCATGGGGTAGATGATATGGGAACAGTAAATACTAAAAGTATGTCTTGTATTGGACATCAACATTTCTGACAGCTAAATGCTTTTATAGCATGAATGCACCAGTAAAAATGTAGAAATAAAATCCAGCCAACATAATCCTTCTTTTTCTGTCTTCCTTTTTCCCAAGAATTTAATTTCCCAAGAGCTGTGTTACAGTACTTTTATATCTTAGTATAAATCACATATGCTTTTATTATGCCCCTGGTTTTTTTTTGCATTTCCCCAGTGAATGCGCTGAATTTTTTAAAAAGTTGATTGATTTTAAACAAGATACCATAAAAATGTCATTTCTAGTCAAAAAGCTCTAGGTTGAAATCCTGGCTAAAGTCCTAAGTGAAAGACCTTCTGATTTTAAAATGGTTTCTTGATATAAATTCCTAGAATTTTGTGTTATGATTGGATTATGTTGCCAGGAAAGGGTAAGCACTCACTAAAGCTTTTCCAGCATTTAAGACAGCTTATGCAAATGTGTTTGTTCTCCAAACAGTCTGTTTCCCACCGTTACTCTGTTCCTGATCCATGAAGTTTGTAAAGATTTAATGGCCATCAGGCGTCTGTGTCTTTGTCAAATTTGGTGCATAGAAGTTTAGACTCAAAGCAGACTCAGAAATCATTGCACAGACACGTGCTGCAATATTATTTGCATTATTTCCTAGTGAAACCAAGTTAAACTCAAAGCATCACTGTAATATCTGCCTATAGATATCCTCTTGAACACAAATACAACGGGTTCTTTTTTTCAGCTCAGTGGAGTAACTGCTTTTACTACTTACAAACCGCACATTTCCCACTGGGGACCTCACGCATGGTCCCATGCAACAATAAACTAAGCAAATCTGATTTCAGCTACATGACTTCATAAACAAATATTTTGCAAAGTATCTATTAGAGGAATTGCTATCTTCATTAAGAAGAATATCGAAGTTTTCTTTAGAAGAAGAATGAAATAGAAATGAGATGCTGGATACAGGTATTTCACCCCATTCATACAGATGGAGTAATGCAGTGCAGTGACTTTACTTTCACCTGCCTTCAAATGCGCACAGACTTATACATTACATTATCCATGTTTTTGGGACTTTCTTCACAACCAGAAATGCTAGAAGGTCAGAAAAAAATCCTCTGATATAGACCTACTCACTGCTGTCTCTGTCACATAGCTCCAAAAGCTTCAATCAGTGCTACAAACAAGAGTTATCACATTTTTTTTATTTTAACTGACATACTACCATGGAACACCAATAAACTGGACTTTTAAAAAAAATTTGTTCCAAAAAGACGTCATGTAGAAAGTGACCATGCTATGAAATATGTTATTCTATGTAGATGATGACCAGAAATTTTTCCTCATAGTGTAGCTGCATTTTCAAGCATGTGTTCCCCATTTCCACTCCATCCTTCTCTACCCCTCGTCACATGACCCAAAATGCAGTCTCAAGCAGGCACTTGAGAAACTTGACAGAGTTGAAACAAGCTTTCATCCTGATTCAAAACTGCATTTCTCTTGTGCTACTTGCAAGGAAATATGACAGGAGCAGTGTGGCAACATTGGAACAGCCCCATGGATCAGATCTTTCATCAATGCAGTTCACTGTTTCAATCAGACTCTAGCATGTAAATAAGATTTTCTACGTGTACCAAAGCTTGAGTTATCTAGCTGTGACATCATTGATCACTGCCTGACAGCTAAATCAGAGAGACCAGATTGCCAAGTAGATCATAATTAACTGTAAGATCACTGACTCAAAGTGAAGTAGAAGATAGTACATTTTCCATCTTGGCCACATTGATTTTAATAGTTCTACCATCATGCAGAATTATTGAACTAATTCTGATGCCTGTGCATCTTATTGCCCTCCTGAGCAGTTCTCCACTGCTTGTATACAATTTGAATTAATCAATAGCTTCTGTCTAGAATAACTGAAACATCTGTTATATTTTATTCAGGATTCAAAGCTGTATGACCAAAGGGGAAAAAACGAACTTTTTTTTTAATCACACACAGAATATATAATGTTTTACATGTGCATGGCCAAAAATAATTTCATTTCCTCCAGGGTATGTAGAGAATAGACAAAGTCTTATTTTTGGTAAATACTATCTTTTTAGTACACTCAAATGTTATTTGAGACAAGAGCTGAAAGTAGACAAAAGGTAAAAGTAGCATACAGCAGTAATTCTTAGGTCTTGATACTTGATATACGGTTGAAAGTCTTTCCTAGAGAAGTCTCAACTGCATGCTGTCCCTAACTTGGAGAATATAGCTGATTTACATCTGTATCCAGTATTTATAAATCCATTTAAAATGTGTTGGCATATTGGCCTTCTGCTTTTAAAAAGTTGTTTGACACAAAATGTTGTTCTTTTGGCTTAAATTTCAAAGGTTACTTTTTCAAGCCCATTAGCATTGTGACAAGAATAAGAAAGAGTGATATCCTTAGAATTTATTGTATTTTTCGTAATGCTCATTTGAACTGAAGATTCAGAAAGTCAATAAAAGAAACTCATATAATAAGCAACAAACCACAACGTTATTGGCATTTTTTTGCTTTGATTGTATGTTTTGCTCTTTATTTTCACTGTCTGAGCCCTCATTTGTATTTTAAGACACTGGTTTCACCTATTTCACTCGTGGTAAACACAGCTGTGTGTTGTTAGTAATAGCACAACCATGTTGCATAAAATTTTAATTAGGTCTGAATTAAAGCATGCCCTTTGATGTGTCAGACTCCAACAGAAGTCTCCAGGTAGTGGAAATTATAGCATCATGCAGCCTAAAGGCTGTGTTTTCCATGTTCTGAGCAGTGAGTTCTCCAGATCTTTCAGATGTCTGCTCTCACCTCCTTTTTCTTCCACCATCAGCTGGAATCACTTTCCTCCTCCACCGTGCTGTATACAGTCAAATACTACCTCATCTTTGTTTTGACTTTGTTTATCAGCTTCTTGCCAAAACCACTGGACAAAGACATGCCATCCAATGTGCTGAGCTGCAGCTTCAGGAGGCATTTTCCAAACCATAGGCTTCATGACAAATGTTGTAGGCAGTGCTGTAGCCCTATTCCCTGAGCATGTACCACAGCTTAATCTTGTTCTCTGATGTATGCTGCACATCCTGCCAGACCTGTGAGCAGTAATGAGCTTCGATAAGGCCAACAGGCACCAAAGTCTTCAGTCTCTCCCGAGTGTGTCAACATTCTTGTCAACAAAAATGTCACAGTAATCCTCCAAACCTCCTCTGTCTCCCATTCCCTACTTACATTGCAGACCTATCAAGAAAGCTTAAGGTGAACAGGATCTAATTATTCCCATTATCTTAGCAGTCTTTGAAAAGAATATTAAGCTTCTATGGCTTTGTTTTGTTTTGTTTTGTTTTGTTTTACAAACTATTCTAGTAATTGAATAGTAATACCAATGGACACTTTTCTGGGCATGTGGCAATTAATATGACTGCTTTGGAATCATAGAGATAACCTATTCTGGCATCCATAGGTCACAAATCCTGCCAAAAAAACAGTCAGTATGTTCAGGTTCATTCCCTGGAAGCTGAACATTAGGACTTCAGTTTACATTCAGTGAGCTTTGACCTTCTTTGTACAGGCACAAAATGCGGCAGTAATAAAAAGCATTCAAGGAACAGCAGAATCATATTGTAAGTAGGCTAAACCTGAAACAGTTATGAAAATTGGGGAGAAGAGATTGCTTTTAAATTGTTTTTTTTTTTTATTCTCAGGAGCTCTGTACATCCAGTCAAACAAACCAAAGAAGGGTAACTAATTTTCACATGGGGTGAATCATGGTAGTTCTGTTGCTTTTAGTACAGCTGTGACAATTTTATATAATACAGCAGCTACTCTCAATACCCAAACTGAGACTCTGCAAGTGTGGAAACATATGGTTGATGGCAAACCCAAACTTATATTCATCAGTTATTTCATCACTTTCTTATTTAATCATCACTCTCTTATTTATATGCTAAGTATGTTCCATAGAAACATAAATTACAATTTGATGTGATCATTGCAGCTGAATGCAGAAGGTAGAAAGAGAACATTGAAATTTGCAATACAGAGATCGAAAGCATCCATTTCCACACACCCTCCCCAAGAACTTTTCCATACAGATTTGCTTCTTTGTCAGTTCCCAGTGGTCTGTCTGGCAGCTGCATTATTTGCCTTGGAGTAACACCAAGGAACTAGCTGATACAGCCTGTGAGGTCATATGTAGGGGCTTTAATGTTATTTTAAAGAAAGGAAAAGTATTACAAAATTATTTCAGCTTATAGAATGTAACTGCAGAACTTCAGACTCAATGGAGCAAGAGGTTTATCTTGGATCTGACAGGATGTCTCTTTCTGCAGCTGAAATTTTGTGATTCTGTTACATGAGTACATAGCCAAAGTCACACAGACATTAATGTATTTGGCCACACTCTCATATCTGGAATCTGAACATCTGCAGTGTCCTGAAGTAACCTAGTGAATTCTGGTAGGCCAGAAAATAAAGACAGGTTTTTAAAAAACACTTAGTAGATATCTAGAGCTGTGTCCCAGTAGAGGTTATGTGCCAGACTGAAAGGGAACGAACAGAAACATTCTGATTGGCAGGAAAAACAGTGTTCAAAAGAAATACCAGCAGTACTGCCAGTATCTTTATTACATCCATCTTACTTGGCAATTTTTGGTGGTTAATAGTAACTGCTATAAACCACAGAAAGTAGTATCTACTTAGAAACACAATTAGTGGCAGCATCTGCTAGTAACAAACAATCTACTTATGAAGCAGTGCTGTATTTGAATGGCAACATAATATATGCAGATATAAAGGAATGGATGTTTTCACCGTTGTCCTTCCTTTTACGACTTTCTTCTTGTCTTCGTAAACACTTTTGGAGAAAGTGGTACCCTCATCCATTGGTTTGATCACAGTGTCAAAGACTTCATGTTGTAGCAAAGAATTCCTTGTAAGCAAAGAAGAATGAGCTATAAAGAACCTGACAGAGCTTCTTTATATATACGTATTTATACACACACTCACTCATGTGTTTTCCACAGGAAATGTGGCTGGAGAAAAGAGAGCTTGGATCCTCTGCTGTCTCTTATATTTGTAGCTATTAGAGGAAACTCTCTCAAAGAAGTGCCAAGGATCTGACACACTGGACCTTATTATTATATTCTTACTAATTTATATTAAAACATGAAGGGAGGGTGGAAAGAGGATGGAGCCAAACTCTTTTCAGTGGTGCCTGTGGACTGGAAAAGAGGTGATGGGCAAAACTGAAACAGGAAATTCTCTGAGCATGAGGGAACACTTTCTCACTGTGAGGATGACTAAGCACTGTCACAGGTTGCGCAGGGAGTTTGTGGAATCACCTTCCTTGAAGATATTAAAAGATGGTCTGGACATGATCTGGGCAACAGGTAAGCAGCGGGACTGGACCAGATGACTTCCAGAGGTCCCCTTCAGCCTACAAATGAATAGACTATGTAGTATTTGCCTTCCTCTTTTTTTTTTTTTTGTCCTTTAATTTCAATGCTTTTCATAGTGAAAAGACCCACTGATTGACTTCCCACTTGGAAGTCCCGCTTTATTTTCAACATAATGTGCCACTAAGAAGAGATTGTCTAAAAACCAAAGACTGAATAAATCTTGCTGTGCAAACTGCCAGACTGCTCAGGTAGTTAACCATGATAGCAGGTGATGCTCCAAAAGCCTACAAGGCTGAACTCTGCTCTTGATCAAAGTTGCTGAGCTACATGTGTCTATAGATATGTTTGTACATACAAACATACTTTAAAAAAAGATTAACTTATTCAGCTGTCACTATATAATGATAAAAAATTTCTTTTTGAGACTACATGAACCAAAACACAGAAGTGTGACAAATTCATTCAAATTATGCAACCACTCTGGAATTCCCATAAACATTAAAACAGTATGTGGTAGCAGATTTTTTTTTTTTTTTGAACAAGAGCTGCTCAGTCTAGTTTTGAAGCAGTTGGTGAAGTATTTGCTAACAGCAAGGCCTTATGCTGCTTGATCCAGTTTTGCCTATGTGGCAGCTACAGATATTCTGGACTGAAGATTGGATATTTATTGCTCATTCATTTCCACTGAGACAAGTCTGAAATGAGCCCTTGTATTTGTACGTAGTCCAGTAGTGGAAGAGAATAAAAACAGAAGCCTAGTTCTCTGGCATGCTTCCTGCACCCAAATGCAACAAGCATGAAGGAGATGTGTAGCACTTCAAGTAGGAATGGTTGTGGCTTACACTCCTGAAAAAAAACCCAACCCAACAACAAATAGTGGACACAAGGTAGAGAAATAACATGCTGAAAAGTGAAAAACAAAGCACATGCCCTCCATGGACAACTGGAAAAAAACCCCCATACTTCTCTTTGGAAATGAAAATTTATTTTACTCTTTGTTTCATTAACAGCTAACAGGACTGCAGCATTTGCTTACCGTAGTCACCAATGAAATTAATTGACTGTGCCATTTTTGAGTGAAAAGAAGACTTTGTTTAGGCCAAAGAAAATCCCTCAAGAGGGATTGGAAATACCTTGTGAACTGTGATTATTTTCATGCACCCATTTTGTGTTTGTTTTACAACTTTTTTTTAAATTAGCCTTTTTTAATTGATGAAAGCAGTACAACACAATTCCTATGATATGAAAATAATTATTTTAAGAGATACATTGATATACATTATCTCTTTGTAAAATAAAACATGAAGCCATGCCAGAAGTCTTTTGATTATAATTCTGGCATAGTTTAACAATACAGTAAATTTAGATTCGAAGGTTTCTGCAATTGTATAAAAATATCATTGTCACCTAATGTTAAGGCAGAAATTTCCAGTTTAGCTTTGTAGAGTCTGCCTTTACAGTTTGCCAGGAACTGTTTGTCTCCTCACTGGTACTATAAAGCCAATATGATGAGATTGAGCCTTGAGCTCAGTTAATGAGTTTTAATGTTCAAATGTGTTTCAATTTAATGTTGAAATTTGTATATTCCTAGATTGCCCAATTCTGCAGCCTACTTCTATGTGAAATTATAAATGCTTCAGCTCTTTCAGAGGATTGGGTCTTGACTACTGAAATTATTCTACTTGGCTGACAGATTTTCAGTCCTTTCTTTCAATTTCTTTTCAGTTGGAAACTGTGAAATATAACCAAGTCCACTGGAAATTTTTACATTGCATGTATTACTCCATTATTTATACTTCCCAGAGTTCATTCTCTTCATTGAGCTAAACATTCTCCACTACAGAAAAGAAACAGTGCTTTACAGAACACACGTAGTTTCAACTTTTAACAATTTAGAGCCAGGGGAAGGTAAATAAAATTACTTTTGAATACTTGTCATATTTTTCTACCTAATTTCCAAGAGGATCCCAAGACGAAAGAGGAAGCAGATTGACTGGATACCTAAACATAATCCTGTTTCACTTTTTTCTTCATGTCTTTGTAATTTCATCACACATATTTATGACAGTCATGCTCCTGACAACCAGTTTTAAAATCCATTTTACAGTTTTCATTTTGATGGTAAAAATGAATGGAAATTTATTGTTTAGCTTGTGAATCAGATTGACTTACGACAAAATGTGTTTTGGCTCAAAAAATGAAACCCAGCAAAGTATCATCTGCTAAATATATCATCTAAATATTAAATGCCTCAATCAACATCAGATCTAAAACACGATTGCAAAATAATAGGATTTTTTTCAAAGCACGCATCGCTTGACTGTTTTCTTTACAAAAAGTGCTCCAGTAGCTACCTTTCTCTTTCTAGAGTTTCCTACATTCCATAGGAATTTTTTTCATTCTGTACATTGATCAATGGAGTCACTGTTTGGTTTACAGCAGTCTCAATTCACAGTTTGTGAAAGATGTTTTTCTAGGTGCAGATCTGTTAAAAAAATGAGCCATTGCCATGTTTTAAATATTTTTTGTGAAGCTCCACTTCATTTGTCCCCAGCATGCTAAGAGTTATAAGAGGCTATGAGGAGCAAAACTATTTATTTTAGAATCACATTTATTAACTCTCACATTTTTAAGCATAGGTTTTGCAAATCATATTTAGAAGCAGTCAGAATTCTATGCTTATTTAATATACTCTCCATGGACCCATTTCACAACAAATTGTTTTCCAATGCCAGTGAAATGAGTAGATAATGTAGAAATATTTGATTAAAGAATAAAAGTAACCTCTTAAAATAATTCTGTAATTTATGTATCTGAAATACAAGTTTATTTTTCAATCCCATCTCTTCAGTGCTCACACACCAAAACTGCTGAAGGTAATAAAACCAGATATTTCTTCCTTGGCCATAGAATACAAACCCTTCTAACACAGGCTGGAGTGACTAGAATCCAGTGTTATATCAGGGTGCATAGGAGAGGATGACATTGCCAGTGCTGCTTTGCAGGATCATCTTCCCAAGAAACATGAAACTTTGCTTTCAATTGGCAGGCTATAGGAAATGTCATGTATATCACCTCATTAGAGGGGTTAAAATGTTTATTTCCAGGGAGGTCCACCAAATCTAGGAAGTTCAAGGCTAACCAGGCTAAGCCACAGCTGGTTTGATCTAATAGTGATCATAATTTGAATGGAAAGTTGAAATAGATGATCTTCAGAGTTGCTTTCCTTTCAACCTGTATTTCCATTATTTTGTGTTACAGGTAGAAAATCATCTTTTGTAGCTGCCATTACTCACTGATAGGTCACTGTGAATATTATTGGGATTTTAAAGAGGACTAGGAGGCAACAAGTCCACTCTGAGAGTGCTGAGACTGTACTGCACAAACTTTAATGCATGCACTTGAAGTCAAGAACCTGTGGTCCACTGATTTGCTAAGGAAGTAACATGACTTTAGAAAAATCTTGGAGGAGTAGAAGAGTGGCAGACAATATTTCTTTTGAAGAAACCTTAATACAAAGGTTTATAGAGAAGCACATGGTAGTGAGAGGGAGCTGTAAGCAGCAAGTGCTAGGAAAAGGGGGTGAACAGGGATTGCAGTAAAAAGGAAACAAGGAAGATGTCTCAGTCTCCTGGAGTGCTATGAAAATCCATGCCATTAACAGCATGGTAAATGCCAAGGCTACAAACACGTATACATTCATACAGCTCTGCATGCCAGGTATTTTCCATCCTAGTAATTTATCTGAACACAATCCTGGAAAGTGTAGAAGAGCAGCTTCCCAAGTTCTGCTTCTATCAGTTTCAGAAGATACTGGACATTTTCAAGCCTCTTCTCAAGGTATCAGTAGGCTGCCGGATGGTGTTTTTTAGACTGGTTCAGAATGGCACTTAGAGATGTGCTTTTGGGACACCACCCCACAGATATGAGTACTCATGTTTCTAAATGCAGGGACATACTGAAATACTCCCGTGAGCCATGGCTCTGCTGTCTTCTTATTCATCATCATCTCTTTATTGGAAAAGTAATGTGAAATTTCCAAACCAAATCTCTGACAATCAAAACTAATGGTGTGTTTAAAAGGCTGAGGATCTTGGTGCTTTTAAGAAGATGATAAAGTTTTCCTCTGTTATCTGGTGATAGCCTCATTGTTCCTGACAACAGAGTTTTTTATTTTCTGGCTAAATTTTTGTTAAATTCACATCTCACTGAAGCTTCTCATAGCTACAGCAAAAGAATCCTATCCAAAATGATTACTGAGAAAAGTTAACAGACATCCTACTGATAGGTAATAGTAACTCCCTCGAAAGTAAAGCTAATGGGTAAAGGATTATTTGTTTAAAATGGAAAGAAAAAGCACCTTTGTGTGAAGAGTTACTAAAACAGATGTTTCTGAGACACAGACAGGCTGTCCAGGTCTGTGATACTGGTTAATAGTGGATTTAGTTGTTACTGTGCTTCTTACAGAACGGATTTATCCTTGTATAATTCTTTGATCTGACTGCAACCAGTAGGAAATCAGACTTTTATTTCATCACTGATCATACACACTGTGGAATGGATCATATAAAGGAAAATACTTTCCATGCAGCTGGGAGTGTTTTTTTTATAACTAACGTGCTTGATAGGGCTGTATATACTAAAAGCACTCAAGGTGATACAGTCCAGAACGTTTTGCAGAAGCAACTCATGACAGACTTTAATAGCATTTATGTTAGCTTTCCTTTCACAAATAGTATTATTCTAGAAGGACTGTGGAGTAAAATTTTTCCATTATTTTGTTAACAGTAATGTTAAGCGACTCGTCTGTGTTAGATTTATTAAATAATGTGGGATTTTTGCTGGTATACAAGAAATAATCTTGGAGAACTATGATCTCAAAAGCCTCAGAATAGATAGCCCTCTGTCACCTGTAACAGATAAAATAAAAATGAACAGATGACCAAGCAAATACATTTTAAAAGAACTAGAAATGTTTTAATCCTTGAAACAGGATTAAAGAAAGCACATGGCGAATGTGGAGAAAGAAAATGAGACAAATGAGGCAAAAGTTGCAGAAATAAATGCATGCCCTTAAACTAGCAACTCCCAGAAGTCCTGCAGAATCTTAATGAAAACATTGCGAAGTATTCTTCCAAGCAAGTCTTGATATTACAATATTGTGACTACTTTTGCATTTTAAGCATATATTGCTGTTTTTAAAAAGCTGGCAGTGAGCCTAGGAAATGTATAGCAAAACTACTTGGCAAGAATTTACCTTCTTGAGATAAACCAGACCCATCCCTGAGCTACTAGGATTTACTATAGAACTTAGCATATGCAAGGGAGAGACAGTGGCTCTGTGAGATGTCTCGATGTCTGACTGTGGCATGATTTTTGAAAAATTTATTTTTGTACAGCTCAGAGGCAGAATATCATAGAATCATAGAATAGTTTGGTTTGGAAGGAACCTTGAAGATCATCTAGTTCCAAACCTCCTGCCATGGGCAGGGGGCACCTTCTTCTAGACCACGTTTCTCAAAGCCCCATCCAACCTGACCTTGAACACTTCCAGGGATGGGGTATCCACAACTACTCTGGGCAACCTGTGCCAGTGCTTCACCACCCTCACAGTAAACAATGTCTTCCTGATATGTAATCTAAACCTATCCTCTTTTAGCTTAAAGCCATTCCCCCATGTCCTAAAACTAAGTGCATTTGTACAAAGTCACTCTCAGGCTCTCTTATAAATGCCCTCAAAGTACTGGAAGGTGCCATAAAACCTCTCTTCTCCAGGCTGAACAGCCCCAATTCTCTCAGTCAGTCCTCACAGGAGAAGCGCTCCGTCCCTCTGATCATCTTCATGGCCTTTAGGACACACTCAAGAAGGTCTATGTCTTTCTCATGCTTAATTTTCTACTTTTGAGTATTCTGATTGACTGTAGACTGTGATGAAATGATTGAAACACTGACAGTGGCATACCTTTTGTCCGTGAATTTTTTGTCTACTTTTTAGTCATCATAGGAATGTTTTCTCTTTGATTACCTGCTTTTTGTATAACTTCTTTTAACAAAGACAGCAATAACAATATCCAAACTTCCTGCCCAGTCTGGCTTTCTGAATCAAGCTCCATGGCCGTTCAAGTGTTAAAAAAAGAAGATATGTAATTTGCAGTACATGGCACATTTATCTTCTTTGAATGCAATTAAAATTGTTTGTACAACTTGTTACAAAAGGTAGAAAGACAAATCAGCTCTGAATTCTTCCAGTTATTTCACACTTCCCATATAAGTCAGCTGAGGGAGACAGATAATAACATCTTAGAGACTTTTGGTTATCTTTATGTTTATTATTACCGAAACACAAGGAAACAGGTACTTGATGAATTTCATGAGGTAGATTTTCATTGCAGATAGTAGAAGTAGAAATAGAAAAATTCAAGACTGGACAAACAAAATTCCTCTTTGATATTTATAAAATTTTTCATTTAAGACAATTTTTTCTCCTTTCTTCCTCAAGGCTCAAACTTTAATCAAAACTTCTGAAAACAAAATTTTGCAACAAGTTCACAATCTCTCCATATAGGTGGTTGAAAATGCTTTCTCTGGTTTAGATCTTTTATGAAAGTCCTTTTGATCTTAACAGTTTTTTAAGGTTCCCAGTCATTTAAAAAAATGTTACCTGTGTTCAAAAATTGGTATGTGTTTGATACAGCAGGAAATCCATATTAGTCTATGGAATTAATAGCAGTTTTTATAAAGCACTCAGAATTATGTTGGACAACCTCTAATTGCTGTGCAACGAAGCCATCTTCTAAAGTGTCTTGACACAAATGTGTCAACACTATTCCAGTGCCTACTGAACATTTCCAGCTCAAGCACAGAATTATTGAACCACTCATCAGTCACATATTGCAACAGTTTGGTCATATCCCAGTCACTAATGTTGGAAAGAAAATTGGCAGCATTCAGTAAGTTCCATCTGCCCTTACTCTTTTCTCTGTGCAGTTTCTGTTTCCAAGGCAGTGCTGGGTCTTCACGATGCTACTTTGGCCTTATCACACCATGTGCTGGTTTAGAATCCAAGTTTGCAGAAAACAGCGAAGATTTCAACCCCCCTAGCTCCAGTTTTCCATTGCTTTTGTATTAATTTCAGCATCCAGTTTTCCTGAGTTTTCATTTCTAGCAGGAAATACCACATAGACTACTTCCGTTATTCACGTCCATAGCTCTGATTTCATTTTCCTAATTGATCTGAGGAGGATTTTTATAATGAAGTGAGTATTTTAAAAAGCCTACTGATCGAAGATTTTTAGAAAGCATGTTAGTGCCAATGAAGTTCTGCCAAAATACAATCATGCTTCTTTTGACAGGTCTGGCATACTATGTAAAATCAGATACTAAACATAAAACTGTAACTGATTTTTTCAATTCACATGGACATCTCAAGTTCAAGGCTTCAGTGTAGTTCCATAATACAGAAATCCCCACTTTGTGACTGACACAGTGTTAGGAATTTGACTCCCAGGAACCACAAATGAACTGGGAGGTGTTGGAACAGGTTTCCAAGATTTAGTAACATTTCATAACTTACGGAATGAAGTGGGGGAGAATTGTTGAGAAAATGTCAAAGTTTCACTTTACATTAAAAAGAAACACAAATTATTATTGCTACTGTCATTTTTAGGAGTGTCAGAAATGCCTAAGAAAAGCAAATGTTGACTTTATCTAGAGCTAAAACTATAGAAAGCGGATTCTGCAGCTCATTCTCACTTCTGCAGTCTTTCTGTAATTAAACTTTTAAGTCAGGAAAGCATAAACCTTTTTAAGGAAGGCAAAGGCACAAGCTAAAAAAACTTACGTTTAATCATAGCAGGTTTGCCTTGGCCTTGGCACAATTTTGAATGCAAGGATATATCCAGCAGCAATTAGACCAAATTTGGTCTGCAGGGGAAGTAAAAGAGGTAAATAAAATCCTTAGCACAGCCTCAGTAGGTGCCAGCTGTTTTTCTGCACACCATGAGCCATACTCTGTCAGCAAAAAAGAAGGCACCCTCTTGCCGCCTCACAAGACATCTGCTTGCTTCAGTCTTCAGCGGTGGCTGGTGCCCAAGTCAGAGTACAAGAAAATGAGTAAATATGGAATAGACTGCCCACAGGGAAAATTAATCCTTCAAATCTTGCAAAATCCCTGCATCTTTTTACTGGTCAGCTTGTTCCTGAAGGAACAAGAGCTGTATTCCGTCCATATTTAAAAAAAAGTCTTTTCTAGCTCTTACATGAATTTTAGCATCTAGGTCATCCAAATGAAGTTTCTTTTCTTGTAGTAGTAACTGGAGACCATCTGCTGCAACCAAAAATTATGAGAAGTTGACAGATATCCAAAGGCAGTTTTCCTTCATTAATCTCTGTAGATCAACTGCTGCCCTCTGTGTCAGACTTGTATATCTTCACTCTGGGTCCATGGAGTACCTCCCCTCACAAATGTGCTGGTTTATGGCCAGGGGTCAGAGGTGTTACAGAAAGGCTTAAGAAAATAAAATTACTTTCTCTACACAATGCATTGCAATCAACTTTTCTGGAGAAGAGCTACATTCAACTACTGCACAACTGCCTTCACTTGGTTGAAATTCAAAATAATCAGGGCGGAAAGAAGCCAGTAATAATACTGAGTTCAGAAAGCAGAGGACAGTTTCTTTTGAAATGATTCAGACTTCAAAGTGTCAGTGTTCTACATACACAGAACTGTATGTTTGAACAGTTGGCTGTAGCATAAAATGCTTTAATGTAGAGAAAGAGCAGGCTGGAAGCAGTTATAAATAGAAGTTTCTCTCTGAACAATGTGGCCATTCCCCTATGTAATTCCTAATGTACAGTTTAATAAATGACAGTTACAATGGAGTTGGTCGGTACCCTTGGCACGAAAAAAAGACACCACGAACACAGACAAATCTGACCTCTGAAATATGTCAGGTTTTGCAGTTACAAGGCTGCTGGGTTTTTTCAGACAGAGTAAAGAAAACTTCAAGCCATATGTTTTTTTCTTGTCTGCCAAGGAAGGAGGTTCTCAAGGAGCAAGTGCCATGGCATCTCTCAGATTTCTTCTGTTGGCCGTATTAAAATAACAGACCCAAGGCAGCAAAGCTAAAACCAAATTATTGCTAATAAGAAGGCAACATGGTTTTCTCTGGACAAAATATCATGCATCTAAGGGTAAACTATGCTACCCCAAAATCATTGAGCTGCACACAGGTCTCACGAGGTTTTCTTGTTGGAAGTTATTATATTAGTTACCACATTAATCATTAATTCTAATAGTTAAAATGGCATGGCAAATTCGGAGAATATCTGGTTCTCTGCTTGGGCAGATAAGCATATTTTTTCTCAATGTGTAAGCATAAACAGACCAGTTAAAGTATGATGGAGCAGGGAATCCCATGACCCAGAAAGATTTTATATCATCACCATCATCACCATCATCAGTGACAGTGTAACTTCTGTCTGTGAAAAAGAGGGTGTTTTGCATAGTGACATCTCTAAGCTTTTCAATCTCCAAATCATACGATGTCTGTGCTACGGTGGGGCTCTGCCCTGCACCACAAACCCTCTCAAACCTTCCTCCATGCCCCAGGTGAGACAAAGTTCAAACAGCGCAATTCCTCCAGGGGTATCGCCTCTAGGGATAGGACCATCTGTTAGGGCTTAGATTCCCACCATTCTGCCATTTCTACCTGACAAGAATTGCTGCTGGCACCATTGCTTCTCTGCAACAAAGACACATAATAGGCACAGACTATAGGCATATAATAAGGCAACATCCTGAAGTGAGAGCCTGGATCAGAGGATCATGCAGTGTAACTACTGTTCTCTCTGAGACAATTTTAGACACCATCCAGTATGTAATCACTTCAGCTGTAGTAAAAGCCAGGAGGAGCTTTTTTTTTATTCTGTGTCCAGACAGGTAACCAAGACAGTGCTCTCCACTATATGTTAAAATCTGACGACACCTCAGTAACAAAGAGCAGGGACAGAAACTTCAATGCTGTGGCAGTGTAGGTCTCACGCGTTTAGCATTCCCTGTAAAAACAGATCTAAGAAGCCACAGCAGGGCTTTCCCTCACTCCTTCTTTTGGCAGTTGCCTTTAAACTGAGGATCTTGCCTTTGGTCCATGCCTGTGTTATGTTGCAGCTGGCTAGTCCATGTCCAGCCATGAGTCCTGCTGACTCAGACCCAGAGCTTTACCCAAACACTTGTATTCCTGGCTTGAATTTCTGGCTTCCTCATCACTGTGGACTTGTGCAATGATGGGGACTCTTGGCTACCATCAACAAACATACTCTGATCATTTTGCTTTCTTTCTGTGGAACTGTGTCCTTGCTGATGGGGTCACTTGTTCAGATGTTTGGCTTCCTGCTCCCTGACCACTGCAGAGCAGCCTGCCTTTGGTGCTCTATGACAGTCCACACCTGCTATCAAGAAAATAAAAACTATAGTAACATCTTCCCCAGTATGTATTTAGAGCATAGATATATTCATGACATGGCTTCTAAATGAAGAAAAACTATGAATGAAAAAAAATAATTCATGTAATAGAGTGTCAAAACGTTCTTGTATCTAGAGAAACATGTAATGTGTAATCAGATTAATGAAAAGCCACGAAGAATTTTTTAAATTGCATTAATTTGTAGTCTTCAAAGACAGAATTCTGCCAACTAATTCTTTGTAAGGTCACATGGCTGTAAAACTTTATATAATGAGAAATACACATAAGAATTTATTAGTGATTTATATCACAACTAAGACAGGCACAAGTCTTTTTCAGCAGAATGATTTCCAGTTTGGGAAGAACACATGTATTTGTTTCTGAGTTAAAATTAGCAGAAAGCAGTATAGACAATGATTGTACAATTGTGCTAGGTTTTATTGCGTTTTATGGATTTGTGGCCTCTAAGGGAAGATATATGTGCTTGTTTTCTTAATCTTGCAGCATACTCTTTTTTGTTTATTCAAGCCTTGATTCTACAGGTCTGAGATTAGCTTTTAGGAGCTGAATAAATCACCAGTTTTAGTAAGGACTTATTGTTGGCTTTAAGTTTAAAATATCAATTAATATTGCAGGTGGAAACCTTTCATAATGTTTAGTGATTACTAATTAGAATGCTGTCTACTTTCTGTGACATATGCATATAGCAAGAATAACACAGAATCAGAGCAATAAATCACAGCTTAGCTCACAGAGTCACTGATATTTTAGAAATCTGGCCCATTTAGGACAGGCTTCTGGGTCTGAAATATTTCTTTTTTAAACTTGAGGCAAGCCTATCAGATAAAATAGGATAATGGTTTAAAATAATTAACTCCAGGTAACAAATTGTGTCTTGGAGTTAGACAGAGGGGAAATTCTCCTCCATACTCTTCTGTATTGCAAAAATGAAAATGTATGTAAACAGGACATCAAAAAAATGCAGTTGGTCCTATATACTATTGTTCTTGCTAGTCATATAGTTAATATGACAACTTTTCATTTTCTGTCTTTAGACGTGTGTCCATGCTCATGACTGCTTTGGTTTGAGAAGTACTACTTGAAATCAGAGACTTTCCTTTTCATACTGAGAGTTTATATTGTGCATTAGTAGAAGGACAATAATTCAGGAGCAAATGTCATCAGAGTCACCACAATAACAGGTTTGCTTGTATTAATGCAGAGGTACAGTCTGCCTCTGTCCCAAACAGCTGACATTTGTGACTATAGTCACTGTGACAAGGTCCTTCTGGGACTGTGTGCAACAGCTGCAGAGAAGGATGGACCACAGAGATTGTGGTCAGTATAGCCTGCCTGACCGTGAGCCCCTGAAAGGTCGGGCAGCAAGAAGGCACTTAAATTTCAAAAACATTTCACCTCTACTCTCTTAGAAGGGAGGACAAGAGCGTTGTTTAAAGAGCCTCATGATCAGCAGGACCATGCAAAAAGATGAGAAGTCGTAAGGTTACAGTAACATATTCCTATGTTCTGCTCCAAGATTATTTTCCCAAAAGCATTCTACAGAACTTCAAAACAGAACAAAATGAGAAACAGAAGTGGAAATTGAAAGGGAGGAGGAAGAGGGAAATGGAGAAGTAAAACAGAGAAAGGGAAAGAAGAAAGGGAAAACAGAGGAGGGAAAAGAGGAAAAGGAAAAAGTGGAAAATGGAAAATGAAAAGGGCATATCCTTTGACCTATCTTTAGACAAATATAAAAAGTGGAAGAGGGTCATTTGATTCCATACAGATATTGGGTATTAGTGTTAACAGACCATCAGCTCTCTGATTATTCTAACAAGGCTCACAAACAAGCACAATCCAGATCTTTTAGTATTAACTATACTCACTTTCCTGGTCTTTGACTGCCCTTTTCTGTGATCAGGCCACTGAGAATGAGACTCAGAAACAAATTAAGTATGTAAAGTCAAATTTTAAGTTCCCTATTTAAAAATCACAGAAAAAAATTGTTTACGAGAGCCCTGTAAAAGTCATCTAGTCCAGTCTGCTGTTCAATACAGGGCTGTCCTGAAGAATCATGTTGCCAAGAGCCCTATCTAATCAAGTTTAGAATACTTGCAAGAATGGAGATCCCGCAAACTCTCTCACCAACTTCTTCTAGAACTCAACTGCTGCCATGGTGAAGAATTTTTTCCCCACTTGTTCAATCAAAATTTCCTTTGTTGCACCTTTTGACTATTATTTATTCTTTTGCTCTGTTTTGTGTTCTAAGAAGAGTCTGCCTCTGTTGTCTCTACCCCCATTCAAATAGCAGTGATGAGGACCATGTCATCACCTTACCCAGGAGTGGAAACTTGAGGTACAGGGTGGCTGAAATTGTTAAGAGAGACACCTGGGATCTACAAGTCAACAGTAATAGAATATTGGACAGGAACAGCTGACAAAATGATAATGTACCAGTAAAGAGAGAAAGAGAAAGAATGTCAAAACCAAATGCGATATACTCCAGCCTATTCTAGCTGCTTTACAAAATTTTACTCTTCAGATGAAGAATGCCTTAAGTTTCTAAACTGGAGCAAGAGAAGTTCAGTTTGGGAAATCCACAGAAAATGTGAACGTGACCCTCAATCTTTAGGCTTTCCCTACAACTTACGAGATGTATTTTAAGTAAACTGGCAGCTGAGAAGTCTTTGTGTCATGACCCTTACAGAGCTGGAAAACCATCTGAAGCCTATCAAACTGATAACACTTGCACTTCAGGACAGATAGAGGCATTATGACCAAGTTCGTCTCCGATCCTTATGCAGATGCATGAGGATGTGGAGATAAGTGCTGAGAGTCTCCCTGCCTCTTCTGGTTTCAAAATGCAAAGTTTGCTCCTTCAACATGCTGTGAATCAAGAGTGGAAAGGCCGAAAGAAGATGGAGGCACACAGTTGTCCTAGCTTCTTCAGTAAGGAAATAAACACTTCCTGTCAACCACTTTGATGATGGTGTCATTCTAACAGACTGTTCCACATGAATATTCCTTCATGGATTTCAGTCTGCATTGTTTGTGTCGCTCTGATCTACATTTAGAGATTTATCCATGAAGAAAACACAACGGAGCTAAGTATTCAGACGCAGGAAAACCAGCTTTTGTTCATATCAGATAAACATATCGCAAATATTTCCAAAATACTTAAATGCATAGCTACGGTATTGTAATTATACACAGAAGAGAGGACAAGACAAGGTGTTCATGTAGATAGTCTAGCTTTCCCCATAGTTGTTTCAGGCATTTGTACCAAATCATGTATTTACTAGTGCAGTTTTGTTCTGCTAACTGTATAGGAGCTAAATGAGACAGTAGCTTCTTTTGAATGCTCTTTATGGAAATTCTGCAGTATGTCTGGAAACAATATGTCTTGGAATAGGGCACTTAGGATACTAGTAACTCCAGTATATCAGAGGGCTTGTAAGCAAATATTCATTTAACACTCATACTGTAAATACTCAGGGGTGTCTGCATTAACTCCTAGTTGGAGCAGCAGTTTTTTACCCACTTTTTCTTTTTAAATGAAAACTTCTTTGTTGAACAAGTCAAAGCTTGTGCTTTGGCAAAGCAGTAACAGAGTTGCCACAATTCTGTTCTGTCTTTTGAAATTCTGTAAGGGAAGTGTAAAAAAGGAGCTACAGTACTTTAGGTCACCAGTGGTTTGTTTAATTTTCCACTGAGAAAGCATCCTTGAAATTTTATGCATGTTTACACTTGCACTGAACACCATCCCCACTCCCCAACTCATCACTTCTCTGGCCCAGGATGTTGTCATGCGGTACTCATTTGTCAGATTTGCATCTCATGATAGATATAAGTTTCACTATAAGTGCATCAGAAAAAAACCCTATACTCCCAAAAACCCCATGAAAACCCAACATACAAAAACCCCAACAAGAAATATACCTGTAGAATCAAAGCCTTATAATGTAAGGCCACCTTAAGCAATACTTTGCGTTCAGTCAAACATTGTTTGGTAAAAGCAAATGGAGCTATACACTAATATGACATACTTTATAGAACAGTAACTAAAAACTAAAACTCTTTCAGATAAGTGTTTTTACATTAATACCATTCCACTACAATAACTAACAGGTTATTTTGATCAAGAGTCAGATTTTTTCAGCTGAGAAAACTATCAAAACTTGTATGTGTTTTATGCCTTTTCTGTAATCGCATGTGAAAGAAACTAAAGACAGAAACTAAAAAGAATCAAACCATGTGTGTTAAACCACATTCATGGCTAGCCTGAACAGGATGAAATGTTTGCTTGTTTTTTACAGTGAAAAGCATGAAAGGGTTCGAGTCATGGATGCCCACACCCACAAGCACCACAAAGTGGCAGCACTACTGTGGAGCATTCATTATAGATGAGTGGTTCCTCCTTACCAAGTCAAGAGCTGTGCTGGTTTGGCAGGGTGTTGAAACAGATGGAACTGGAACAGCTTTTGGAAAGTTGAAGACTAAAAAAGCTAAGACCTTGGCCCTCTGAGAATAAAAAAGCATCACATTCACAGAAGTGATTTACACAGCAGTGTATTAAGTTAGTCCATAGCTAACCAAAGCGGGGTGGTGGAAATAAAGATCATTACTGTGGGGAGACACTGCTCCCTCACACCTCCCTCTGTGAGGCAGCCTATGCACTGGCAAGAAGGATTATTGACCTGATCAATGGATATTTTGGTGTTAGGAATTCCAAATATGAGAGGATTTCTAGAAAAGCCCTTGATTTTGCATAATTTTCCCCTCAGTTTGCTTTGTAGACCACCATGTAGACATTGATGCCTAATGCCTAACTCAAGCTACTGGCACATTTGTTTCAATTATTCACAACAACTCTTTCACACCTGAAGATATACCTTTGCATGCAACATGACAGTGCTGAGCCAGAAGTTTCTATGGACCAGAAAGAAACACAGGGACAAGCAGAAACAACTCTAAATTAATATATTTCAAGAAGTGTTGTACCTGCAATGTATGTTTGACAGCTGTTAGTTATCAAGACATCAAACATACTACAATACAGTGTAGATGTATAATGGTGGGGGAAAAAGGGCTTGATACATACTGTCACCTGGTTCAGTTTCTTTGGTACCATCAGGGAAGAGAAAATAATACATAGAGAAAGGCTACATAGTTCTTCTCTAACCCCAAACAGATCTGCTCTTTCTAGTTGCCTGTTTTTCCCATGGGCATGGCTCACAAATCAAGTTGTAAAATTTTTGAAGAGATCACTCTTAATTATGGGACCGGATTCTACCGGAGATGTTCAGGGTTCAGTCTATCACATCATCCATGTTGTGAAGATGTTAAAGGGTGTTGGTCTCAGTATGCACCACAGGGTAGTATACTAATTTAGTAGCAACTGGCACCCAGTAACTGCACTTCATACCACTGATTACACCCCTTCAAGCATCTTAGGTCAGACTGTTGTCAATACACCTCACTGCCCACTTATCTAGTCTTTACTTCATGAGTTTATTAATGTGGATGTTACAGGAGACAGAGCTGAAAGTCTTGCCCAAGACCGCAAATATCAGCTGTCTCGTCCTCGCACACTGAGCTGGTTATTTCATTGCTGAAGGCTATGAGACTCTCAGGCAAGATTTTCCCCTTCCCACATAGGTGCTGACTACTCCTAATCACCTCGTTCTTACTAGAATGGCTACCACAATTATGTGGACCCACGCCTTCCCAGGAACTGAGGTCAGCTGGTCAGACTTCAGATTCCCAGGTCCTGCTCCTTGCCCTTTTTGAAAACAGGAGTGACATTGGATTTCTTTCCACCCATCGGATCTTCTTCTGATCACCAGAATCTTCCAAAGATTATATTCCAAAGTTCTACCTCAATGATATAAGCCAGTTTGATGAGCCCTCATGGATGTGTCTCATCAGGTCCTGTGGACTTGCAGCTATCCAGCTGATTTCAATGTCCCTTCAGTCAGTCTTCCTCAATGGAGGACTATTCATGGCTTCAGACTTCCTGAGTTGGGCTCAGGGGCTCAGTTTCCTGAAGGGAAATGTTACCAGTAAAAAGTGAGGCAAAGAAGGCATTGAGTACCTGGGCTGTTTCCATGCCCCATGATCAGACTCGTTGCCCCATTTCATTTTGCAGCAGATCCACATTTTTTCTAATCTTTTTGCTGTTGGTATACCTGTAAAAGCCTTTCTTGTTGCTCTTCTCTTCCCTTGATAAATGTAATTCCAAATGGGCTTTGACTTTCCTGAACTCTTTCCCATACTCTCAGACAGTGTCTCTATATTTTTGCCATGCCACCTGATCCTGTTTCCAACACTCACATGCTTCATTTTACTGTTTACTTATATGAAATATCACCAGAGATGAATCAGAGCTTGGATGCCACAAAGGTTTGTATTCTGAAACTGTTTTTCAGCAAACCCCAATTACAGGCTATTCAAAATATCCACAGCTTATAGGAAATTTTGAAGCCTTTCTTGGAGCACAATTCTTTTCTCTCAAGAGTCATCAACTTACTCTTTAGCAGGCAGCACAGAATTAAAATTATTTCTATGCGGCTTCTGTTCTCCTTGAGTTAGGTTATGTGTATCACTTGTAAGAAGGGCAGTGATTATAAAATGCAATGAGTAATGATAGATGCTATAATGCCCTCTTAGTCGCCAACTACCAAAAAAGTACAGAGGAAGTCAAAAGCTATATTCAGCCTTCCAAAGAAGCAGAGCCAGATGTCATGACTATGTATGGCACTCTGATTTCACAGTTCAGAGAAAGATATGTCACAAATAGGACTGGAAGCTAATCCTACCTGATCAGTTATAAGTTACTGTGGTAACTCCTCACAGCAAGAAGTGGATTCAGGGGCAGCAGTGGAGGTAGACCCAGAGTCAGAAGACTCAGAAGATTCCCAAATACAGAATGAAGTGGCTGAAGCCCTTGTTTGTTAATATTTTGTCTTCTGTGTTGAAGATGAAGCAAAAGATCATGAGTGATGGTGCAGTTCATATTCAAATCTCATTGCTGAATCACTGTTACCAGATTCAGGCTTCTGTTGATTGAATGTTTGGAATAAAACACATTTGAGTGTCTCCAGAAAACCCTGGTTCTTCTCAGAACCTTTCAGGAAAACTTGGTACAGACCCTGGCTCTTCTCAGACTGGGCTGTAAGACAGCCAAAAATGATACAAAATACTGCAGCTCTTTGTCAGGACACATTCAGTTCTTCCAGTTGCTTTTCCCAAGGCTTTCTGACCAGAAAGTATCCTGAATAATACATCTGTCATTTCACATTGCTCATATGCAAATGCATTAAAACTGAGGTTTTCTCATTTTACTCATTTTTTGGGAGAATTCTACCTGCATTCTGCTCTCTGCAACATCTGTGAATTTCTAGGTTTGGGAGCAGGAGCTGCTAGAGATAGGAAGATTTCATGAAGAGAATTAACGACAGTCTAAATTGCTGGTTGATTTTGTTGTTTTATGAACCTGCGGTGATCGTGTGGGTTGGCCAAACAGGAAAAGATTGCTTGACGACTTAAAATTAATGATGGTAAATAGACATACTCTCTTAAATAGCCACCATTAACGACAGCCTTAATGAAGCAATCAGATTTCTCTAAACTGTAAAATTTCCTGTCTTTCTAGCTAAGACACACTTGCATAAATTGGCAAAGCTACTGCATGAATTTGGTCAAATGTGAGAAACCACTACAAGAAAAACCAAACTGATCCATGGCTAGCACAGCAAAGGAAAGGGGAAGAAATCACACAGGCAGCCTCCAAAACAAGTGTTTGATCTTGCAATTAACATGTTAGAATAAGAAATATGTTCTTTGGAACCCTTTAAGTATATCAAATATAAATAGTGCGTCATATCTTTCCTCCTGATGCTCATTTATTGAAATGGTCCTTCAAACTCCAAATGCAAGTGGCAAAAGCAAGCACAATTGTGATTTTGAGGTCTATTCAAGATCATGGAAGCAGCTGCTTACAGACTTCCAGTGTGCCCAAGGACGCCTCCAGAGAGGAAATGAAGACAGTTATTATAACACCATATCCACCCTAGCTGGTTTCTTCTTCTGAGGCCTCAAAACAAAGCTAAAAAAACCATCTTCTGTTGCCTGGTAGAGTCACTTAGGAAACATGTAGTTCATTGTCCAAGAGAATTAACATGTAGAGAGTGTTACACAGAAAAAGAATCCATTTAGAAAAGTGACAGAATGGAACAAATTTTCTAAGTCAGGTTTGTTCTACTGGTATTATCAATCTCTTCAGCTACTGAAAGAGATGACCCCAACTGAAACCAACTGATTTTCTGTTGTAAATTACTGTGTTTTGCATGGAAAGGCCTTTTATCAACTATGAAATCAGGCTTGGCTCCACATTGAAAACATGCACAACAGCTGGTAACAGCTTGAATACGTGCCTGAAGGATGACAGTGGTTCATTCAATTTAGGCTCAATTGCAGTTTGATGATGTCCAAATGCTCAGTCTGGTACAAGAGGATTGCAATGCCATCTGAGTTCTCTTTAAGAAGGACTGTGCTTTATTATCACTGTAATTGTGTCCTGTCTTTGGAAAGAATGGACTGAGCCATCCCTATCACACGTGTGATTGCACACATTTGCAACTCAGAGAACATACAGTAATTACTTGGTAGAAACAAGATTTTAAATGTATAGACGTGTTTGTTTATACTCATTATGTCAGTTCACTGTGAAGAGAAGTTCCGGTTCGCTGCTTGTAAGAATCACATGAGTTGATCATCAGCCAATGAAAGTCAATAATTCAGGATTCCTCCATTAAACTCAGCAGGTCAGGAGTGCAGAGTTTATGTCAACAGCCTTATGACAGCCTTTCTGTGTACAGAGGGCAAATGAAAGAGACAAATATTTATGTAAACTATTGCTAAGCATGTTACTTAGGCCAAGAAAGCGCTGTTCAGCTTGGCTAATAATAAAACCCAGATGTCAATGAGAAATTTGTAAAGCTTCTTTTAGAGCTCATAAACATAATATAAACTGCAGAACCACATACATGTAAACATTTTTTTCTATTTTTTTTTAAATGCAGGCACTGGTTTGACTGCAAAGAACTGAGAAACACTGATAACTGTCTAGATAGCCTAGAAGAGTAAATGCCACTTCTGCAAGAAGCTAGAGCAAGTCTATCAGTCAAACTTGAGATTTTCTGGCTTTAGCTCTGTCCACTGTTTGGGTGCCAGCATGTCCAGGGCTGTGCTCTGAGTACCTTCTGTTCACTAACTTAATTTGTTGTTGAAGACAAAACGCGTTAAAAGCAGTCAGGGTAATCAGTGTAAGTCAAGATACATTATCAAGCATAATTAAGGGCCAAGTACATGCATTGCAAGTGCCAGATAAGACAGACCAAGCTTTTATGAACAGAGAGATACATGCTTGTCAATTGAAGAAAAGAGAAATGATGAAGTAATTTATTAAGACACCAAGATATCTTCAGTCCTCCCACACAAACCCAAGAAGAATTGGGTACTGCATTTGCATAATTTTTGTGAACACAAGAGAAAAACTGCAAAAGCTGTCCACAGTTTAAATGACACTATGTTTGGGTGAAGAGGAAGAAAGCATTTTATTCCTTACCTTTTTGTACATGTGCAGTGCTAGCTGCAGTGAAATGGACTAAAACCTTTCAACAGAGATAGTAAAAATTCATCATTCTAACTCACAGAAACTGCTGAGATTTCAGAACTCCTGTTCAGTTTCACTTTGAAGCAAGATCACATTATTTCTTAAAAGTTTTGTTGAAATAACGACAAAATCCCATCAATTTGAAGACCATGCAACTGAATTTTGAAGTTCTGAACTAAATATGTCAAAATTTTAAATATTTTATTTTAAAATTAGTAGTTCATTACTTGAAATATAAGGTTTTATATACTTTTTTTCCTGTTTCGTTCTACAATGAAAGCAGACATTCTAGGACTTGGAAATGAAAGCAACACTTCTACTAAAAGAAAAGGCCAAACATCTCACAGATTTAATAAGAAGTTAAACTAGAGCCCAGAAGTTCTCAAACAATTTCAAAGAGTGTCATCTGAATTTTCTCCCTACAATTTCCCACCATTCTTTTTTCCCCCCCACTTTTGCTGGGTAGGAAATAATCATAACTAGACAATTTCCTCAAGAGGAACAAGACTTGGTCAAAACATTGTTCCTGATAGGAAACAGATTAAAATTTTCTAACTAGCCTTTCTAGTATCTCTCACAAAGTCATGAAAGAGCTCAAGCCCTCTGCAGGACGTCTGCTGAGGCTTTTGTTTTATTCAGCACCCTCAACCCTCCTCCGCAATTCAGTGCTCCCCTGGGGAAAACAAGGGGACAAAGATGATGAAGGAAAAGATGACAAACTTTTCTCCTCTAGACTCTGCGGTCCACTGTTTTCAGGTTTGTAAAAAATAAGTTACCCCTTCCCAACCCTCAGTGAATAGTTCAATCCCTGAACAATTTTCTTGCCGTTATTTAACCAACTCAAGAACATCTCAAGGTATTTTTTCCCTTTTGCATGTAGCCAGCACAATGATACAACAGAAGGCACCTGCACTGTTCCTCTAAAACCACATTTACTCACTCACAGTTTCTCTTTCATTCAAAGGAATTCAGATACAAATCTGTGCTGTGGGTAGATAGAGTGGAGCTAGGCTCAGAAAAGCAGTGCAGCATTATTCACTGCGCTGGAGAATCCTGGAAAGCAGTAATCCAGAAGGAGTCAGTGACAAAAAGGACACTGGATAAAGCACACATTTAGCAGCAAAAGGCCTGAATACCAGGGTGCCAATTCATCACTCTGTCTCCAAACATTTTCATCTTAAATACACAGTTTATTTCTGTGCACTCTACTGCTAAAAGGAACTGTGAGAAAGGAAACTGAGGTAATTTCTCCAATAGTTAGACTGAAAGATTTAAAGTATGAAACTCTTTTCTTCTTCAGTAACAGGTAGAATTTATATTAGTTGTGTATTTGCAGCACCAGAAGGAAAGGAATATTATTCCTGTCTCTGGCATTCAACACCTGATTCCAGAAGATGAAATCATTTAAACAAAGCATCAGGAAAATATATTGTGGAATGGAAAGCATGAGACCCCTATTATGTCAAGCACTTAAAAATTAGATGTAAAAAAATTTAGGAAACATTTGGGAACAGGAGCTTTTGTATTAACAGACAAACGAGTAGGGAATATTAGGCCAGGACAATCAGGAAGGAACATATTCCCAGAGCAGTCTCCAAGTCTCCAGTGATGTTAGGAGACTTGCATAACTCCACTCGATCTTCATTCATGGTGAGGTTAGCAGTCCTTCCAGCAGCAGTAAAATTCTGCACTGGAAGAAACTATCCAAAACCAATAGGGATTATCTTTCCTACTTCTGACTTCTGATCTGACATTCACAGGTAGGATATTTCAAAAAAACAGACCTTCAGGTAGTAGGAACAAGCATAGATCCACCAAAAAAAGTTGTGTGTCAAATACATACTTGCAGTTTTTGTCACTATACTTGTAGTTCTAATGATCTTCTCTTTATTAATTTGTTTGTGCCAAAATTTGGTTCTCTGCTGTCCAGACCTCTCTCATGCACTGTCATTCATCAGCTCAAGAAAAACATTTTCACCTGATGCAATAGATCTGCCTCCAGTCAATAGACAATATATTATATTTCAGTCACCATTCAGATATATATTTCTTAATTCTAAGACCTGGTTTCAGTTTGTTTCCTTAGTTAATTACCTGTAATACAGCATTACATATTTCTCATCTGTACCTACAGCATTTTTAGTGGCAACTGATCTGTGGCTTTTTCTCCTACTGAAATAACTACCTGGAGCTTTGGCTTTTAGATATCAAAGTGTCAGTGATCTATGACAGTGTCAATTAAAAAGAAAAAAAACAATCTGAGTAACATTAAAGTCTTCATGTGTGGTATCTATTTCCCAACAATACTTTCTAATGTTCTTATCACACAGTTATCTAGAGGTCATTTACATAACAAATTCCAACTATTTCTGTAAGACAGTGAAAAAACTTTTTGATATAAATATCATATTTCCTAATGGCACAGTAATATGTGAAGCTTTTTCACTTTTCTCAAAATTACATATGAACTTTTAAATCAGTGTTCTCTCTCACTAGTTAAATGTGAATTTATGCCTTCCAGAGATGCTGAGGAATTTGGCTCTGTTACAAGAACGTATGATCTGACACTACAAAAAGACTTTTCACTGAAAGTCCATAAAGACTGGACTGGTAAAACTAAACATTTAACTCAAGAGATTAGAAAATCTCAATTTGTTCAGACTCTTACCAGGAGAAATCTCTGTGCACTGGAACAAGCATCGCATCTGTGTCTTTGCACTCACACCATGCCTGGCACATTCCTGATATGTCCACAGTGACACGTCCTAATTGTAAAAACATTCAGTATTCTGAATTTCTTTAAAGTACTTTCTGTTAATTATTACACTCTGAAGATATATTGAGAAAGCAGGCATGATAGGCTGCCTTAGAGCTGGAGAACCAATGTATTTATTTTCCCTTATCCAGAAAGAGTGGGAATTTAAGGTCCTAACTCACAGCAGCTTTCCTGTATGAAATGATGGATGGTAAGCAGCAGAGAAAATGAAGATCTGAAATGGTAGAGTCTCTTTCCATATTAGGAAAGCAAATCTTAAAATTCACACTTACTCTCGATTTATAAACATGATTTGGAGAAGCCTTACCTTCTATGATCTGAGCTGCTGCACCAGCATGGATTGACAAGCCAAAGAGCAGTAGCGACAAGTCCCAGGTCCACCAGGCATGCCTGGAGCAGGTGTGCCAAAAAAAAGGGGAGAGGGGGAAGAATGAGACCAAAGATTGTAATACAGAAACACATGGGGAAAAAAAGAAAAAGTAAAATTTAGAAGCAAGAGTTCTTACCATGAGAGCATTTTTTGAAAGTCAGTTGAAAGAACTTAAGTGAGGAAGAAGTGCAGTGCACATGAGTTTTATGCTTATGAAAATAAGAAGTTAATAAAAACTGGAGCCTGCTGTTTCTCCTCCAACGTTCAGACACAAGTGGAACAAAGGCAGCACTCAGGCTCTCTGTGTGACTCACTGCAATTCACTGCTCCAGCTCTGAAATCTGACTCCGTGGAGACTTTCCTGTCAGACCACTGCCGAAAACTTCCAACTGTATTTATGGATGGACGCCCCTTACTGCTGTTCACCATCCCAGCGCTGTCATTATCCAGCCCTGTCTTTAACTGCTGTGTACCCTGACAGGCAGTAGCAAAGCTTCTCCAGCTCCCCCTCCCCGCCGCTCCCGCCGGCTCACAACCTCCACTTATCCAATAAAACACGACCTCCAACATCCTTCCATCCGGCACGACACAGGCAGTGAGACAAATTCTTATATGGAATGGGACACTTCTCTGGCCATTTTAGCCAAGCTTTATCAGAAGCAAGCTTTAAGATATGAGCAGGACAGAGCACCAGTAAAACGGCAACAAATGCCTGGGATTCACACCTGAACTGTCTTACAGGTTTTCTGTCACCTACAGAGACATTTTGAAGTAAATCCTTTTCCCTGACAAGCTCTCTAAGTTTAATACTCATATTTACGGAGATTTCCACCCTGGATGTAGTTTGAGAGTGTGTCTCTGCCTCAGCAGCTGTACCAATATGTGTCTTCTATAGAGATCCTGTAGCTGAGCATTTCTAATAGTTTCCATTAAAAGTGTTATTTCACCCCTCCCTCCTAACTCAATGAAAAGCATTTTTTTCCACTTGTAGTTCTTCAAAGCTAGTACTTGCTCAAGGAAGAAATTCTGCAAGAATATGCTTTAAATTAATCAGACAATTTTTAAGTCATGAGATGTTTCACAAAGGCTGAAATTGTTACTTTTTGACTGGGGCAGGAGGGAGCTTGGAAAGCACTGCATATGGAGAGGGACCAGTGGGCTCTTGGTAGATCTAGGCTGAAAAATGCTGAAGATCACCTTAGGGGAGTCAAAACTAAAAGCAGATTTACCTAGGATGGGAAGTGGAAGACAGACAGGAGTAAAGTTTTTTTCAGTAATGAAAGAACAATCCCAATCAATGAACAGAATTAGGAAAAATTTTATTTTACTCTGAATAAAATGCTTGAGTTTGGAGGGGGGGATGGGGGTGGCTTGTTTAGTTGGCTGTTTTGGGGGAGGTTTGTTACTGGGTTATCTTAGTGGCTTTTTGTTGTTGCTGTTGTTGGGGTTTTTTGATTGCAAGTTTATTTATTTATATTTTATTAGATTAGGAAATACAGAGGTGAGGGCTTTAGAATCTAGAATCTTGATTCTACCCCAGACTCCCCTTTTTGGTTAGAAACCACAAGAGGTCAGCTCTCCCCAGGTATATTTTTAACTAAGCCAAAGACCAGTATTATTTGCTATCCACCTTCTCCATAAAGACAAGGAAGAAAGAGATCAAATTATCCTTTAATCAAGTGTCTTATTATAAACACACACAGTGTTTTATTTTCTTCAGAGGACCAAGGACCCCCCTTTTTCAGTCCCATAGTACTATATCAGGGCTGAAAAAAGGTTTCATCATCCACCTTTTGTACTTGAGGCTGTCATCTCTTTCCTTTCTCTCTCCCTGAAATTTCTCCATTTTTACCACCAGCTGCACAGCTTAGAGGAACAGTGTTTGTAACATTTGGTCAAATCATACACAAAAACCATTTATTTTATGCCTTTATCTTGCACACTAGATACACAGTATCCTAAGAGAAAATACTGAGTTTTTAAGCATTCATGGAAAACATATTTATATACAGCCTGGCTCACTTTTCCATTTTTTTTCAGGTAATATTTATCAATAGCTACCAAGAGCCATTATTAGTCCTGTCAAACTATTTTTTAACTCAGTTCCTTCCTTAGACAGGAAAGAAGGGACTTGCTGTCTCTTTATCCACAAAATGTCAGTGGCTTACCTGCATAATACTTCCTGTTGCAACACAGTTTTTATCCAGTATATATGACCAAAACACATCTGCCTTGGTATCTTACAGTAGACTAACATATGTAAGAGATAAATGTAGAAGCAGCCTCCAGATTTATAAAATTTGTAATGAATTTTTACAGTACATGCAGCAAAGACTTAATTATTGGATGGATTTTTCCTCTGATTTTAGAAAACCCATAGAAATGAAGGAAGTAATACACTATTCAAGCAGATGATCTACATGGAATGCTGTTTACAGTGCCTTTGGTTTCTGCTGGACATTTTAACATGGATATCTGGCCAATGCTCAACATTTTTATCCAATACTGGATGAAGGAAAACAAGACAGAGCATGTTCTTGACCTCTGCAGTCCATTAGTTTTGAATGGACAGCCGTGGAGGAATCCCTAAATACAAACAGTTTATTACCCCCACTCCTGTAGGTCACTGGGATTTCTTGAGTCTCTAGTGCTCATCTGTAAGCCCAAGAATTACTTAATTACAGGCTCTCTGTATCTGCTATATCCATCTGTCCATGTACATCTTGCTCCCTATAAGGGCAGGGACATTTGTACACACCCACTCAGTTTTAACCTTGCTGTTTGTCTCTTCTTTTTCAAACACAGCAGGACTCCTTTGAATTAGGACATCTGTGCTTTCCTTCAGTACAGTGTCCAGCTGTCTTCAGCTAAGCTGGAGTTTTCCTTCTCGTTAAAAATCCCCATTTTCCAGGCAGAAGTTTTGTTTACTTTCCCTAGCTCTGTCAACTGATTACACTCCTTAAGACTCAAAATGGCAGGCCACAATTCTGCATTTCCAGTTCTTATCCCTTCACTGAGTTAGTCTGGCTGGCTGTTCTTATATTTCTCGTCAGAGGGGTTTTTTTTTCTTTGCTGCTGACTGCAACACAAATTTCTTAGCTGCACGTTTCTATCCTCTATAATTTGTGCGAAGTTAGTTTTAGAGAAACAGTCTGGACCAAGGCCCAAGCGAGTTAAGAACCACACTAGAAAAGAATAAAACATTTATCTTTTGCTTAGACTTCTCCTGAGCATGTACAAATAGTTGACATTTACAATATCCTCTGGCAAGGAGGTCCATTTCATAAAGAATTCTCTGCTTCTTTGTTTTCAGCTTAGGTCCTGCTGATGTTCTTCAATGTCTCTGAGTTCTTATACTGTATAGGGTTCACCAATTCGGTGCCCATTCTCTTTTCTCCATGCCCTTTGTGATTTCAGAAGCATCTTTTATATACCCTTTCCACTTGTCTTCTTTCTGTAGTAAGTGTGAACTTGGTCATTTCTTGTACTGCAACCATTCCACACCTCTAGTTATCTTTTTAGTCTTTCTCACAGTTTCTGTGTTCTAGGACATAATTTTTGATCTTTGGTGGAGTCAGGAGAATCATAACTGCACATGATGCAGGTAATCCCAAGGGTTAGAGTTAGGGTTAGGGTTAGGGTTAGGGTTAGGGTTAGGGTTAGGGTTAGGGTTAGGGTTAGGGTTAGGGTTAGGGTTAGGGTAGGGATAGGCTGAGGCTTAGGCTTAGGGTTTGGTCAGGGTTGGGTAATGGTTAGGGTATATAGCAATGTCCTTGGTCCTTTTTCTTATGAGGAACAAATCTGGTGTGCTTTCTTGACTGCAGCTAAGATGATATCTTCATGGAGGTGTTGTAAGGTCAATAATTCACACGTAAGAGGTATTTTTATATGAATAGGATTTGTCCTCCCTTTGAATATGTTTATAACAGATGGTAGAAATTAATGTAATCTTCGATTTTATTCTCCAGTTATTCTCTCTTAGAAGATCCATTTGGAATTTTTTACAACCTTTTCCATCCTTATAAAAAACCCTCGTCAGCAATGTTCACTGCACAGCACTCACGTAGCTGCCTGCCCTCTCTGAAGCCCATAAGAAAGATGGAGAGACACTACAAGTGTATTTAATGACAGGACAAGGGGGAATGGCTTCAAGCTGACAGAGAGTACTTTTTGATATTAGAAAGAAAGTCTTTACTTGTGAAGGTAGTGAGGCACTGGAATAGGTTGCCCAGAGAGGGCCCCATGCCTGGAAGTGTTCAAGGCCAGGTTTGATGAAGCTCTGAGCAAACTGGTCTAGTGGAAGTTGTCCCTGCCCATGGCAGGGAGTTGGAACGAGACGGTCTTCAAGGTCCCTTCCTACCCAAACCACTCTGTGGTTCTGTGATAAGGCAGGCAGTACAGTATCTGTAGAAACAGTGGTGACCAATCTACTACAAGGGCTGCCTGTATATTCCTCACATTTTTGCCTCTCTTTTAACCAGTTTTTCACTCACAGACTCATTGCTTGTGCCTTGGCTTCCTGAAAAGCCAGGTATTCTGAGTACATAATTTAGGTGATGGATTATTGCAGAGTGTATCAATTTATCCAGAAACTCTGAATAACATTTTGGCTTTGAATATGATCAGCTGCTAAACAGCTAATTTCACAGTGGTTTGATAATACACTTTCAGATGCATAACAAATGCTTCAGTATCTGTTTTTCTGCATTTTTCTCCTTTAAACAAAGCACCTTAGAAAAAAAATCTGTAAACGCATCTTTTAATATATACTTATGAAGGAATAAGAGTATACATTTATGTACCTGAAGACAGGGTTGCACTATACCCTACAGATGGGTACAAACTAAGGTCACACAGCAAAAGAATTCTGGCATTTTCTGGGTCTTTAATACCTAATTTCGCTTAATTTGATTTTCTGCCTACTCCATCCCTCCCTCACAGTATTATAAAAAGCACTGGAAAAAAATATTAAATCTTTCACACAGCGGGGGCTGATTGGCAAAGAAGGCAAAGAATCAGGGACCTGAAGCTTACAATGGAAATCCTAGAAAGGAAGGAATCTCCCATCAATACTTACATTGGGAGATGATTTTTGAAAGGGAAGAGACAAGGTCTGTTGGGCACACAGGTGGGTAAGATGGGGAAAGTGGATGAATAATACAGAAAAAAAAAAAGGAGAATAAGACAGAGTGAAAAGCCTGGGATAAGAAGCTGGGAAGAGGTAAGGACAAAGCTAAGATGACTGGAAGCCATTTAGGAAGCAGAAGGAAAGGGAAGTGTTGATATATTACCTGACACTAGGTGGCAAATAAACCAAGAATAAATGTTTAGGCATATATATTTCTCCTCTACAAACTCTGACTCAATCTTTTGCCAGGCAGCATGACAAGAGGAGGGAAAACTCTGTGATACTTCTGTTATAAGCAAGCATCCATGAAACCTACAAGCAAAGCATGACTTGTGCAATACTCTAATATTTCAAGCAGTTTATGCTGTGAATAAGGATATTTCAGTACTTCTGGTGGCACTTGGAAATGTCAGTATGCCCCTATCAGTTTTTGAGTTTGTGTTCTAAAATGAAAAAACATTAGAACTATTAACCAATTATTTGACAGAGTCACAAGAATTATCATTTCCAGAAATGGCTGAACTGTTTCTGGTGAATTTTGTGACATTGGCATGAAACACTAAGTCAGTATTTAAAACTGTACAAGCAATTGAAATTATACAATAGAGCATGTGGGACAACTGTAAAACCAAGCATAAATAGATGTTCTGCTTGTAATTTAAACTCATGTGCATGGCGACACTGATCCTATTAGTATACTAAATTAATTTATCATTAGCCGAATGCTGCATAGTTTTAAAGAATATTTCAAAAAAAGTCTTAACCATATTAAGTACATGCATTGCACTGAAAGGCTCCATTCAGACTAAATGTCACACATTCCTTTTACATGAATAAACCCAGAAAGAATTGTGTGCAGCACTTTCACTGTCTGTTTCCATGTGCAGCTGAGCTGAAGAAATATTTTCTCCACACCCATGTGCACATGGCCTATCACAGGGCACAGAAAGTAAAACCTTCACCAGAATCCCTCTCCCCTTCTGCACAAGCTAACTTGACTCAAATATTTTCATCACAAAAATATTTATAGAGGTTGACCAAATGAGTGTCCTGAGTGATTAATTTTTACACTGCCTTGAGATAAACCTGTAAAAAGCCTGCTCTTCTGTACTGGGACAAACCTCTTGTCCCACTGGTTTATATGAAGTAGAGATTTTCAGAAAAGTAAAATCCTACTTTTTCAGCCAACCACAAGGTGATGCAAATGTCAAATCTTTAATCGCGTTAGATTATTTTCTCAGATTTCTGCTTTGCAAATCATCACAGCAACATGGACAGGATAAGTGAAGAGCAACTGATATCATCTACTTGTACTCGTGCAAAGCATCTGACCCTGTCCCGCATGACGTCCTTGTCTCTAAGCTGGAGAGACATGGATTTGGTGGATAAGTGGATGAGGAATCGGCTGGATGGTCACACTTGAAGAGCTATGGTCAGTGGTTCAGTGTCCAAGTGGAGACCAGTGACAAGTAGCATTCATCAAGGGTTGGTATTGGGACTGGAGCTGTTCAACATCTTTGTCAGTGACACGGACAGTGGGATCAAGTGCAGTCTCAAGGATTCAAACTAGGAATGACAATGGAGGGACAATTACCAGCAGTCCTGTGAGAGTGGGGTGGATAGGGCTGATAAGCAAAAGGCATTTGGTGGTGGTGTCACAAAAGCAGAAAACAAGGCTTAAATAGGGGCACCTCCAGAATTTGCCTGTAACCAAAGTAACATCACTGGAAAAACCCAGGCCCTTGGGTTTCTCAGGATTCTAGGATTCCTCTCTAAAGAGCATGTACATGGCAGAGGGAATAAACATGATGAATTAGAGACCTATGTTCATCTGCAGGGCTATAATCTTGTTGCAATTATGGAGACATGGTGGGATGGCCTACAGGCCATTCCTGCTGCCAGCAAGTTGATGGAGGTGGTTGTTCCCCTCTGCTCAGCCCTGGTGAGGTCACACATAGAGTGCCATGTCCAATTCTGGGCTCCCCAGCCCAAAAGTGATGTGACCATAATGAAGAAAGTCTAATTAAGAGCTCCAAAGATGGTGAAGGGATCAAAGGAACCAGATCCCTTCCCAGATCCCTTCCCACCTCAACCATCTGGGCTTTCGGGATTGTTAATAGAATAGAATTTTTATTAGTCTAATTCAAGGATCACCATTAGTCTTCATCTAATTATTGCAGAAAAAGAATGAAAAATAAAGTAGCTAGAGTACTAATATAGAGGAAAAGATTCAGTAATTGCAACACTACCATTAAAAATTGAACACACATGATTTTCTTAGCTTCTAACCCTTTTCTGTGCTCATCCTTTCACTGTCCCTCTGGGTCCTAGTCTTCATGGTTTCACTCTGGTGTTGGCCATGGGGACAGGGTCTTAGAGCAAGTTCTCAATGCTTGGAATACTTTACTGGAGGGAATACTATATTCGTGCTGATTGTTTCTTCTTCCTCTAATCTAATACACATCTGCTTTGAATTTAGGGCTTTTTAGAAATTGCCAGCGAAATCCAGGACATAAAAGATAAAAATAAGATATTAACTGTAGCTAAGTTATAAATTAAAACTAAGATCTATTCAGAAAAAAATCTCATCACATATTGAGATGAACTGTCCAAATAATAGACGTGTCAGAACAGAAGTTTCTGATCTCATGAAGTTTAACAGGTGCAGTTCTCACGGGCTGTCAGTGGAAAAATGCCAGTCAAGGCCACTGTGCATGATGCTCTCAATATGATGGCTGTATTTACTGCCAGGATGATCTATTCAGATTTGCATCTAGAACATATATTTCTGATGAACCCCAAATTTCACTTTCAAAGTGACAAGACTCCATGTTACAGGGAGGTAGCTTTATTTGCTGCACAGAACAGGAGTGTCACAAAGATCTTTGAAACACTTTTCTCTTCCCTGTCCAAATCTCCATTGTCCAATAGCTCAGCTGCCATTATATTACTTAGAGAAAATTAAGATATACAAATATCTTAAAATTGGAAGAAATTTGTAATGATTAGGAGAACTAATTATACTCAAAAGCAGAAAATATCAAAACATTTTCAAATAGTCTTTAAATAATTCTGTTGGTAAACTATTTCAAAAAAATGTTTAGAAAGTCCATACTATCCATTCTTAAGACTAAAGGGCCATTAAAAAAAAAATGGTCAAAGCAAAGCACACTTTAAATAAAAATGCCAACTTTTATGTCTGAAGTGTCACTTTACAGTTTAGAGAATGGAATTGTTTTTCTTCAAGAATAATGTTATTTGAGATATTCATCTGTCAAAGAACTTAAAGGACAGTATATGACCACTTTAGTCTGGCATCAAACTTTAGCAGATAAATGCATTCTTCTCTCTTATCCAAGTATGTCTGTTTCTCCTTCATTCATGTATTTTTGGAAAATGCGTTCCAAATGGCAGACTATTTTCACGCAATTTTGTGAACTGTTCTCCCTCTCTTCTCAAAATACAGTAAATTCTGCCTTCCATATTGCCAATCCTGCCATTACCAGTTGAGATTTTTCTTCTCCTGGTCACTTTCTGGGTGAGACCTCTGGAATGCCTGTTCGGGAGAAGGCAGCAGAGGTTAAAACTGGAACTTGCCTACAGGTAGTGAGATTGCTCATTAAAGGAGTGGGGCAGAGAAAAGCTGGGTGTGCGAGTATTGCAGAAAGGAAACACACAATGCCAGCAGGACAGAAAGTGTTTTTATGCTGTGTGTGACTGTTACAGGATAGCTACCACCCACACTTATGAGACAGAAATAAACACATTACCCACACATGTGCTTGACTCTTTTACCAAAATTTAAAATGCAGTTATTTATAGAACTCAAAAATACGATGTGGGCAAAATAAGCTTTGGGCAACAACATGATTCACATAGTTTTGTAAGTCTGACTTTTTTTTCATTGTTTTTATTTTAGGAAGAGGTGTTTGGCACACAAACACACCCAGTAGTGTTTTACACAAAACTACTCAAAAGGAAAAAGAGACCCTCTTCCACAAGTTAAACAAACACATGACTTCTGACACAGAAGCAAGGATTGTTCAGCACTCCTAGAAGTATTCACACGGACAAGGTTTATGACTAGAGGTAGTCCTCATTAAACAACTATCAGTGATGAACTGATAACAACAGGATTGGGAAGGTAGCAGGAAGAGACCAGGGAGCAGAGAAGCCTGGCTATATCCGTGTGCAGTGCTTCATATTATGGTGTGTTCATCATTCCTAAAGGTCTTTGTCAAAATAGACTCCAAGCTGTCACCACCAAACTTGAAAGGTTATTGTCACCTGCTACCTCTTAAAACAAAATGTCATTGTCCAGAGGTTTAATCACAGATTAAGAAGAAGAAATTACCGGTGACAAAGTAGTTCTGTGCTTTAGCCAGGTAAATTACGTAGTCCCTAATATATATTTGGATAAATAAGAGTACATCTGTTTACCTTACTGTCTTCAAAGAGATGCAGAGTATGTTTCCTGATTTCCTGGAGATTTGCGTCATCTATCCTTCAACTGACCAACTCACACCCTGCATATGCTGCTTCCCAGCACACCTTCTGCCTGTTCTGCTGTGCTGCAGCAGCTCTCTGAGCAGTATTGCTGCATTGATGGGCCTACCTATGTTCAGAAGAGACACAGAGAGCAGTTCTTCTGCATTCATAACAGTAGGAGCACTAGCCTAGTGGGATGGAGACCTTCATTCCCACACAAGCCATGAGAACAAATATGGGGATAGGAAATTTGTCTCTGACAGCTCTACTCTGTTCATTTTGGCTGACATTAGCCAAGAACATCTAAATTGTTTTGCCTGTGCACCAAGACTCCCACTACTGCTAATTGCTGTGGTTCTTGTCAGTGAATCAGCTTAGGGATTCATTTTCTTTTTTCTCCCTTTGCTCCTGAGATGCAATGAGCTTCACTTTGTTCGTGGGTTAAAAACAAGCTACTGTAAAAGTTTAGTTTGCATTTTGATGATACGAATTCTTTTTGCAAGATGCATTGTTTGCGTCCTAAAAAATAAACTCTAAAAAATTGCTTAGTATTAGTAAATTAGTTAATGCTGTGCCAGTATTCTCCATCTGGCTTTTTGGTTCTATTTGTGATGGCTTTTATCTACAAAATACTTTATCATTATTTTCTTCCTTGCTTAACATACAAATTAGGATGTGCTAACTCACTCTGTATTTTATCCCTAGCTAACAGAGAGTCTTGTGATACCTGAACACCAGTTACCTGAACAGTGACTCTATTCTGAATAGCCTGTTCGCACTTCATTGCTTCAGAAACCAGCTGAGCAGTGAAGAGAGGCATGTACTAATCTCCCGCAGTCATGAGTCTCACTCCCCTTTCTCACTCCATCAGTTTCACCTAATTATGTTTTTCTTTCAGCTCCCTGTCTCTGCCTGTCTCTCCATGTTCTCATAAGCTGCAAGCCCAGTTTCTACCCCACTTCATTCCTTTCAACCACTTTTTTTATCAGACCTTGTTGAATTATTTTAGCTTTCTGTATAACAGAACCTAGGGAGGACAACCTGGGTAGGAAATAGTAGTAGTTAATTAAACAAAGCTGAACAAATATAAATAATTTAAGGACATGAGCCAGTACTGTGAATGCTGAGAGCACCAACATGCACTTCTCTGCAGCACACAGAGAGCACATCCCTCAAGCCTTCTAGAAGTATAGTCAGCTCTCAAATGGAAAAAAAACCATAGTTCCTTTTCAATGTTTTCTTTTTATCAGTTTTAAATTAACTTGCTTCAAGTTTCCACTTGTGTTTGTGTGATAGGACTAAATTAACAGAACACCTGAAACAGGCCTGAGATACACTGGGCAGTGTGGTCCCTCTGCCACACTGTGGTACCTCCCACTCTGGTATAAATTGGGTGTTAATGTATTAGCAATGTCAGTCACTCCTCAAGATATCAAATATTAATTCCTTGCCTGTAAGGATAAGCTAACCTGTTCGTATTGTTGCCTAGTCAAACTAGCTGACAACACTTCTATTTTTACCATCCCTGAAGGGTAGACCTTCTGCTTGGGTTTCCAGGTTTTCTTCTGACTGCCTTGCCCAGCTGGAACAACCACAAATCCCCTATCTTCCTCAAGGACTGTGTAAAACCCACTTCTTTGGTGTGCTGGTTGCACAAAAACACCAACAAAAGGAAAGGAAAATACTTCTGATTGCATGCTTTGCAAAGAGGAACTCAAAGAGGGAAAAATATATTTTTGCACACATTACTTTTACATCAGTCAGGATCATACATGAGATGCTGCACTGTACAGCAATAGAGAAAGAGAGAAGAGGTATTTCTTTTTCTCTTCCAAGACTGAAGGTAGTATCAACCATTTTAAAAATAGACAGCGGTTTAAAGTGATACGTGTAACAATCAATCAAAAAAACAAGGAGGATATATTTTCAAAAAAAAGAGCTGAAGATAATTTTCTGAATAATAGTTGTAAGAGAAACAGGGAGAAGCAGCTCTTAGTTTTTGGATTTTCCAAAAATGAAGCATGGTAGTTATTTGTAATTCTGCTTCTTGGAAGAGAACAAAACAAACAACAAAAGTAGAAGACTTATGTAAAAACCACATTTGCTAACTAGGGCAGCAAACTGCTAGTTTTCCAGACTTTTTTTCTTCTGTCCTCCATGTCCAGTTTCTACATTTTCTTTAGTATTGCCCAAGAAAATTGAGTAGTGTGTATCAACCAGCTACACTTGCAATGGCAATGATAACAGTGTGGGAAATGCCCAGACTAGAAGTGGGAACTTAAAAGGGTAGTTAAGAATTTACTTCAAGACAATTTTGATAGCTGATAATAAACCAGTAAAGAAAAAATCTTGGTTGGATTTTTGGCACACAGGTGAACATGCAAATAGCAGGAAAAGCTAAATTTTTAATTTAAAACTGAGTGCATTTAGTAAAGTGTGACCAATATGAAATTGATAGAGAGCCTATGCAGGTTTATGAAGTCCTTCCACAGATCAAGACTATGTTTTGGTCACAGAGCTTCTACTCTATTGCTGAGTAATTTTCTTTCTTTCCTTTAGAAGTGCTACAAACAGCAGGAGAGAGGGCACTGACTAAGTTGATTCCTGGCTAGAGCAGCTGCTGCTGCAGAGCACAGGGATCTTCCAAGCAAAGTTTGTGTTTACAGAGGTGACTTGTCAAAAAACACCTGAAGTTTTGCATTGTTTCGTTGTTGTTACTAGCCACGATGTCACCATATATTAAAAAGAGATTTTACAAGCACTTGTTTGCACTCATAAAGAAATTTGTGTTTCCTTGGCTCCAAGAAAGCATAAACAAAGGAGAAATGGAAAAAACAAGTAAGATTAACAGGAGGTTCTTTTAGCACAGACTCATTTTAGCTTTCCTGAAGCAGTATAATCCAATGCAGATGTTCATTTGCCTCATTCTCGGCAGCTGTGTTAGATGAACTTCCTCTCCTCCGTAACATTTTCTCAGGGATTTATTGTCCCTTTGTTAGTCTGGCCTTAAATTGCTCGTTCCTTTCATGTGCCAGTGAAAACCCCAAACAGTGACAAATCAAACTCAATACATGAAAGAACTACAAGAAAATAGTAACTATGTAAAAGTAAATGAAATATTTAGGTGATTTAAGTACAAACAATGATCTCTGCTTTTATCATTTCTGATAGTGGAGATGATAGTAGTAATGAGTCATTAAGTCAAAAGAAACCAAATAATTATGTAAGAAAATTAGAGGGATGGAGCAGGAGGAATAAACCAAATGACATTGACAAGGTTTATATTTAGTAACAAATGTATATAAATGTGCTTTATCAGAGCTTTTTTCAGTAGTCTAAAGCATTAGGTTCTCAGATAAATGATTTTTACCCACAACATGAGTATGCAGCTTCTGATAATATGAATATGGAAGAGAAGGCAGTACTGCCAAGTTCTTTAGCGTTCAAGTTGTTCTTTTAATTTAAAACTTTCTCTTCGCTTTGATGCAAAAATATAGCAGATGGTCAAAGCCTTGAGTGAATCAATAGGCATTAATTGTTTTAAGAGCCTCATTAGGGACCTTCAGTCTCGCTGTTCCAGGAGCTCCATCAAAGATCAAGGGGTTTCAGTCTCTGGGGTATGTTGCAGATGTGGTTATGTGTCTCCTATCCCTGTTACTACCTTGAATCCAAAAAGCCTGTGCTGTTTTATCACAATTCTATCTCCATTAGCACTAGCTGAAAATGTGTCAAAGTATTAAAAAAATGTGTATGTTAGGATATTTTAGGGAAATGTCTACTTTGGTGAAATTCTGTTGGAGAAAAACACAGTTAGGAATCACTAACTCTCCTTATGCTAAAAAGAGTTTTATCAAGTTCGTATTGGTTTTATGAGTTTGTTTTTATGTATCATGAAAAACCCCGATTTTATGAAACTCTAAAAGGAAAACATTTTACATTAAGCAATTTTTATCTTACCATTTTTTTTTCTTGAAAATACTAAATTTAGTTGGTATCCAGAATCGTATCTATTCCTTTAAAGTGAATGAAAAAAAAATATCACTTCACAGTGTGACCATTCTGGGGGTTTAATACAATGTCAGGGGTTGCCAAATCAAGTAGCCCAAGAGAGGTGGAAGAGCCATTTGCCCAGGTCCTGCCTGTGGTGAGGCTGAGCCGGTGTTCCCCAAAGGCACACAAACATACCCAACATCTGAGTACACCTGCCTGGCCATACAGACCAACACAGACAGAAATCAAAGCACTCCCAAAGAGCACCATCCTGTTCCTTCCTGTGACTGATTAGGATGGAAGCCCACCCTAACAGGCAGCCTGGCCAGCGGCTGTGCCATTCATGCTCTGGTCTTTCAGTTGCCTCACACATAAGGACATACACATGCAAACAATTCTCTCTGACAGCTGGTCCTGTCCTGTGGCCCTGCCAACAGCCAGTCCCCAGCCCCACCTTCTGCTCACTCCAGGAGCCAACTCACACACCCTCTTGTCTCTCCAGCATCCAGCTCAGACTTAACAGTTCCCAGTCCATTTCCTGCCACTTAAACTTCCAGACACACACATCCACACAGACTGCCTACACTGACCAGGAAAAAGGCATGGCCAGGAAAACAGACAGACCAGACTTCTATTTACACACAACCAGTCCCTTTTTTCTCCCTTATCCAGCTATTTCCCCATGATTGTTCCTCCCCAAACTGTTGTGATTGCCCCATCTCCCTCCACCTTTAGTTCTTCCCTTAATCAATCCCAATAATGACTCCCACACGGCTGTTGGGCAGTGACCTCCTCCACTCCAGCTTAAGGCACATTTCATAAGGAATGTTTGATAGGAGTCAAAGGCTAAAAGGATGGGATGGAGGCTGGTGGTGGCATTGCATGGCTGTGCCAGAAATGCAGCTTCCTTTGTAGACAATGTCTGGTCCTGGATTCCTGCATGGACACATAGTTTGAATGTAGCACAAGCAGCGCCTGCAGTCACTCAAACGAAAATATTTTAAAAGTGTGGTTGCGGCTGTCTCAGTTGCAAGTCCATTACACTGTCGAATATAAACCAGACTGAAACAGATCTAGGAGTACCTACATAAAGATGTTTAGCATTTTAGGAAAAATAATTTTAACAAACTTCTTGTGTGGAGCTAATGAGAAGGCTTGTCTAGAGGAAGACTCGTTTGTCATTCCAATATTTATATGTTCCTACATTCTTTGGCCCTCAACACTATTGAGACATCCTGAGAGGGATGGGTGATGCTCTCCATGATATAGAAATCACTGTCACTACTTCCTTTTTTGTTTGTTTGTTTGTTTGTAGTTTTGTTTCATTTTGGTTTTGTTCTGGTTTGTTTTTTGGGGGGGACGGTTAGGTTGGTTTTTAGTTTGGTTTGTTGTTGTTTTTAAGAAGAATTCAGATTTCTAAATAATTCCTTACATCTCATGAAACTGTTGTGCTGCAACAACTAGAAAACTATTCTTGTCAGTGAAATTTTAGACCTTGAAAATTTACCATTTCTGATCTGAAAAGCAAAGGGTGACACAAAAACTTGGAAAATCTGCTCTAATCAAAATTTCATGGCACATTCCAAAAACTGAACCTGCAAACAAACTGGTCACTTTAATCATAACATAGAAAATGTACCAGCAATTAATTGTTGGAATAAAAATCTATATTCTTTCTCACCTGGGGGATTTCCAAAGTAATAAATCTGGATAAGTTTTTAGGTTTTTTTACACTTGTATCTGATGCTTAAAGTATCAACCAAAGTAGGAGTACTCTTCAGTCTAATTTCCTGTCAGTGGAAGAGTAGTCCCCAAAATATATTTACAATACAGGATTTTGTGGCAGTTTTAACTGTACCAAAAAACCACTTTGCATTACTTATTCCACAATCCAATACCCTTTGGCTGTGCCTCCCATCTCATCATTGAAAGTTTTGATTCAAATAACCAACACCATTTTACATTGTCTAAAACCAGTGAGCAAAAATTTTCTAGATAAAGTAAGATCTTCACATACATTTGCCTCGTTATTTCACTGGGCAATGTGAGAGCACCATGAAAGTAAAAGGATAATACTAGGGTCAGGATTAGGGCCACTGCTGACTCTCGTTAGTGAGAGGTGCAGGTAGCCCTAGTGACTTCTATCTTGTGCATAGGGTGGCCGTGGAAGAGACCATAACTCCAGTGACACCTTGTTTTTTCATGTGTTACACAGAAATAGTAGACAGACATGTATGAAACATCTGGTTCATACCTCAGAAGTAGGTATTCAGAACCCTGGTAAACTCCTTATTTCATTAAAATAAGAGGAGAAGCTAAGTTAGCTTTACAAAGCCTTCTAAATAAATTCTGTGCTGGCAGAGGAATCACTTGCAGGGGATTCCTGTGCTTTCCACTGAAAAGAAAGTGGCTGTGTGCTTTTAGTGCACCTTTTATTTTTGATTAAGGAAAATAATAGCTAAAATTTTCATAGAGTTTAATGAGCATATGCAGGGCCAGTATCCTGGGAAACACAAGCTGGCACACAATTTCTACCTATTGCCTCACAAAATTTCCAGTCCCCTACTACTATATATATTAGTTGCCCCACTGGGATTTAGGAACAGGCCAGCAGGAAAACTTCCAACAAAAAAAAAGTGTAGTTTCTCAAAGACTTAGGCAACTGAAGACTCAGAGCAAGACCAGAGTCAGGTGGAAGGTAAGGACAGTAATTCACAGCCAAGGTCAGCAGATAGGCAAGACCATAACAGTCAGCACTAAGCTTGGTTTCAATTACTCTGAAGCCAAAGCCTAGGTGAAAGCCAAAGCCTAGAAATGAAGTTTTCCATCAGGACAAATCTGTCCATGGTCTTTTATCTGTTCTCACGCACATCACTCTTCTGTGAGCTTACTAAACTGGCAAAGAGTTATTCTGTTCATTTCTGCTGTGCAAGTAAGAACATTTGGCTTACAGCACGAAAGTTGAGAACCAGGGTAGGCAAGAAGAATTTGCATGGATGTACAGCCAGGAGCAGCAGGAGAAGGAGGGAAAGACCATTTGCTTTCTTTATTTTGACCAGTTTTGAGCACCACAAGAAGCCCATCATGCCCAAAATTCTGCCCATATATGAGACAAAATTAAGAAAACAACACAAAAAATGCTCAAATTTAAGCAGATTCTTCGAAGCTAGTACTTCATCTTGTACTGCATATTTACAAATTGAATAAGTAAAATGAGTAAAGACCTATTGATCATTTCTTCACGTCCAGTAAATCTGTAAAAAGTTGAAAAAAATAATTTGAAAAATGTGACTGGTCCCACCTTCCCAGGTCTCTGTGGCAGTGTGCAGTCTATCACAGAAAATGTGAAGATCTCTGAAAAATCAAACAGGTTACAGCAGATGGATGCACTCCTATTACAATCTGTTCTTCTCGAGCTCAGTTTGAGGCACGGGAGCAAAGCAGTGCGTGAGAGTTGCTTGCCTGCAGATAAACAGAAGGTTTCTTTCACTACAGCTAATGCCTCACAATTTCTTGATATGAATATTAAGGATATAAGAATTTACTGGCTCATCTGAATAAACACCACATGTGCAGCTGTACTAAATATGTCAGCGGTCCACAGAATAGAGCAGTTTTATTTTTTTGCTCAATACAATGTGTTGGCCACATATAAATTACATGCAGTCACTATACTTATGTATAACTCAAGGCATAATTTATTACAAGAATCATATAGTCTGTTATGTAATTAAGAATTAAAATAGGTTGATCATATTTAAAAATCATAATTATGCATTCACACCCATGTATACTGTGTATTAATTAAATATTTGTTCTTACAGGTGTTTGTGATCAGAAAAATCCATGAGTCAGAGTCATTCAGTCAAGAAATGCAGTGATAAAATCACTGGTGCTTGAAATAAAATAAAGGTGATTCTTATAGACTAGCTCTTCCTGAGGATCTACAGAAGCAATATCCTATAGCTGTAATTATTAAAACACCCATTTATTCTGTCACTTCTCAGTGGCTACTTTCAGGATCTAGACTTCCTGAATTTCCAGAACCAATCTCAATAGGAAAAAACAAAGAGAGTTTCTTAATTCAGTAGCAATCTTTGTATTCTTTATGTATATTTATATATTCTTCTTGTAATTTTTTGCAAGAATTGAAAAAATCCTTTCAAGGATATTGGTGCTGTTGAATATACTCATTACTATCAATAAATATGTCGATTAAACTTTTAACAATATGGTTGTACCTTTCTGCTGTCATACTCCAGTCAGACAAATATTTAATCTAAGAAAAAAAAAACCAAACTAAATGTTAAGAGTTAGATTTCATCTTGAAATAAGTAGTAGTCATCTACAGATTTTCTTTGCATAGAGACAGAGAGGGTATTTTAAAGAGCAGTAGAAGACATTAGATCTTCCTTCTTCTGTCCAGGCTTACCCTGGAGAAAAACTGTTCTCTTTCCTTGACTAAGAAAAAAAAGTTCTATAAAAGCAGAAGAGTGCACATTCAAAATATATATATGGTTGCTTTGAGACAAGGACTTTTCATGAAGAAATGCAGTCAGAAAAGGACACAGTAGTCAGTGTGTGCCTAGCAGTTTGCAGCTCAGGTAGTACAGAGACAGCATGGTAAGGAAGAGTGCAAGTGTTTTTCCTTCAGGAGGGTGAGTACAGAATACATCTCCTTATCTCCTTCATGGGCACAAAATCTGAAGGTGGTGAGGCCTCAAATTCCATTCCCCTGTGTCCACTGTGTGAAATCTCACTAGTCTCAGCTTTGTAAGGTCCTGTGTATTTCAGAATTAATTGCAAGAACCTGGTCCAGGATTGCTCTTCTCTATGTGTGAGAGCGTGCAAATGCAGCAGGTAGTAGGGCTTATTGCTTCAAAAATTCTTTCTTTGGAGATATTCCATAAGCAATCTGACTTAAATTAGTCCTACCTTGGGCAAGGGATTGGACCAGTTGACATCCAGAAATCTTTTACAGTATGAATTCTTGGAAGGGTCTATGATTCCACAGGGGCTTTTGGAGGGGCAGAAGACTGTAAGGGCCCATTCACCACACTGCCAGCATGCATTCCTGAGGTCCATGAGCAGGGAGAATCTCTCAGCAGGAGACCAATACCAAGTCTGCTTTTTACATGTCCTTCAGAAGATGACATTTGGATCAAGAAACTGTCCTTGTAAAGCTCATCCCACAACCATAAAGAAAAGGATCTTTACTGGGAAGTATACTTTGCATGTTTGGAATGAGATAAACACAGAAACCAGGCTGGGATTGTGGTAGGCTGGACTGTAACAGTCATCAGCAGATGGAAGAAGGGGCACTCACATGAATGCTGCTGCAGCACTCTTTAGATAAACATTAAATTAGTTGTTCAAAACTATTTAACAGTCAGTAGCAAGGCCAGGCATAGGCAATTATAAAACTAGGAATGATCTGGCATATCAATCACATTTTCTGATTTTCTTCTTATAAAAATACTTAGTATTATGTTGAATAAAGCTAGAAAAACAAAAATGTAATAAACCATGTGCAAATATTCACAGTAAACATACAGTTTTATTTCAGTAAATCAATAAAAAATACTATGAAATGCAACCTAGTTAATCACTTTAGTAAACGCTGACCACTCCAGCTTCCCAGTTAACAGATGTGGATGATTAAAAAAAGGAACTGTAACAGAGAATCTATACACACCATACTATGCTGTTACAAGTACTGAATGCATGCAGAAGAACAGTGACTGAAATAGTAGAAGAAGAACAAAGCTAACAAAGGGAAGAGAAAAAAGTTGTATTTGTTTGACAGGATGAATCCCACAGGCACCTTCAGAGATGAAACCTGGATCACCTCCCGTTTATAAATCTGACTAATTGCCTTCAGAAAATTTCAAATCCAGCCAAGGATGTGGAAAAGATTAGACACGAGTCCAAGTATTTGAACTATTCCAACAGTTGTAGGGCAGCTTTGCAGGCAAGCCTATGTTCATTGGAGGTCTATTTTTTTCAAAATGCAGACTGAGGCGATATTAGCCCATTTAGCTGTAAGGGGCCGATGTCACCAGGCAGGAGTCAGGGCTCTGAGTGCTCTAGGGTCACCTTAATGGCACAGAGCCACCAGATGTGGGGCCTTGCCCACAGTCCAGGATGGGGGTCAATCTTGCTACTGGCTGGACTTGGGGACATGCAGCTGCAGGAGGTTTGCATCTGACAGGTTGGGACAGCAGGATTTCCCCCAAAAGGAAAGCCACAAGTTGTCTACCTTCTAGCATACTCCCCAGAAAAAAAAAAGAAAATTGGTGTCTGTGTGTGTGATGGTTTTTTTGTTTGGTTGTTTTTTTCTGGTTTGGTTTTGTTTTGTTTGTTTTCTCTGTGTTGTTTTTTTTTCTCCCAAGCCACAGATTGTTGCTCTTGTCTTTTCATTTCTTTGATCAAAGCACTAGCAAAAAGTTAATGCTTCAAGACATATTTACCAATTCTGTTTCTGATTATTCACTTTTTTTTTTTTTTGATGAGAAACCTGTTCATAGTTAGTGTCTTAAGAAAGGACTAAGCCCTGATGTGGATAATGAAATTCAGATTTGGGGTGTAGAAACTTTAGAATAACTGCATCTGACTTTTGGTTTCCTTGTCAAAGGAGCCATTAGTCAACATGGATCTCCTATTCCATTGAGAGCTAGATTACACTCTCCAAAGGTTCAGTGATTTAGCTATATGAAAACCTGATATAACTTAATGTTACGTTTGAGAAGTGTTGGTCTACATTGTATTTAATATCCAATCTACAAATAACTGAATATTAGAATAATAATTGGCAGCAGGTTAATGCAGAAAAGAGGACTTTCAGAAAAGCAAATGCTGTTCTAGTTCCCATGGCACCATTCCCAATATTTGTTTTATACTCCTGAGAGAAAAGAGGAAAGCAGAACAAATGTTAAACCTCCCACACAAAATTCTCAAAGTAATATTATAATTCCCCCTAAGGCTCCAGCCTTGCTGTCAAATTGCTTTTTCTGTCAAGTTTCCAAATTCTTTTACTAAGAAAGGATAATAATTATAATTATCCAAAGTTTAAGTTGTTGAGTTTTTACTAAAATAGTTAAGCTGCAAATGCTCATTGTAAAACCTTGTAGAGTCATTCATTTAATTTGCACAGTATGATTCCCACAATGAGACAGTCTCATATAGATATGTATATATATATATATGCTTGTGTAAATGCATTTTTTGCCTAATTGTCACCTTCATGGGAAAATTACTGGTTTGTATCAGCAATCTCAATAATTATTCATACAAATGATCTCAGTATTTATTGCTTCAAATAATTATTCACTTGTGCAGATTTTTTCTTCTGCACTTTCCAATGATATTGTATAACTTCTGATGTACTGCCATACCATTTTTCTTATTCATTCAGGTGATTGTGCTTTCCATAATTCCTTGGGCTCAACAAGAACCTTCCTAGAATGCTCAAGAAAATTTTTTGTTTGTTTGTTTTTAAGATTTCGGTTCAGCCATGTTTATGCCTTTGGGGAGAGAAAAATGTTATCTAAGTTCCCTTTATCATATTTTATTTGTAAAAATGTTTTCAATACTGCAGAGCTTGGTATTCACAGAAATTAATTTTTGACACCAATCAGACACCACAGATCTTTAAACACTGAAATAAGGCCATACAACTTGTCTGTTTTACGGCATTGTCAGGAGATAGAGTGAAGTAATTGAAGAAACAGAGAGCAACAAAGCAACGCAAATAAGTTATTAGCTGGAAAGGTATCTTAGTTTCTCTGTGCATGCATGACAATTCTTCTGCTGTCATTTAGTCAGATTCTATTGGAAACTCAAGTCTTCCCTGTACTAACTGCAAGAGAAGCATGCAGAGCAGCTCAGCTGAGATGCTTTACAGCAGATATGTTAAGCAGATTAAACAGCTGCTTAAAAAAAATTTGCTGCAAGAAAACTCTTTTAGACAGTCACGGTCTTTGAACCAATGTCCTTTAAAAACCCTAACTTTGGCACCAAATGTTAAGCAGAGAAATAGTCCCCTGCATCCCTGAGGGACTTAGGCAAAGGACTATACTGAAGTACTCCAAATAGATGCTTTTCAGAATTAGAACCTGTCAAAGTTTTTGGAGTGTTCCCAAATCATCAACCCTTTATTACTTTAAAGCTGTTTGCTAAAACTCTCCAACCCATAGATAATATTTCACCAGATTTGGTTGCCTGTAACAGCACCCTATAGACAGCTCTTTGCAATCTGAGGAAGATGAGTCCACAGGCTCTATCTGAACAGAATATGCCAGCTGAAGGTATGGTATCTTCACTAGTGCAGATTAGTTACAGACTAGACAGAGTTTAAAGGCAGGATTATTTAAAAAACCACACCCTCCCTCAAAAAAATCCAACCAAACCCCCAGCTTTATACCAGTAAAATATGTTTATGAAAATAATTGCTAGAATTGGAAGCAGTTGCAAAAAGTTAAGCAATAACACATCTTACTAAACACCTAAATATTTGAATTAGCTTCAAAGTCTGTTCTACATTTCATTCAGCTGGAAGAGCTGTCAGGATAATCTTACAGCCATGAGATCTGGGGCCTACTTTCTTAGACAAACTTGGTCCCCTGGACACTTTTTTCCTAGTGAGAAAGATCAGCTGGGACATTGTTCCCTTTTTGGTGCACTTCTACTTATGGTAGGTCCCAGCAATTGCATTTGTTCAGTAAGTACGTTTTAGAATGAGTTTAACAAAAATGTTTAACAAAGTAATTTGATGACTTCCCAGTCCTCTAAAGAAAGGCTGTTCTTCCAGGGTTAGTCTTTACTCTGGAAAAAAAACCCCAAACAAATAAAACAAAAACCAGCAAAAAACTCAGATGTTTTGGAAGCAAAATCTCTTACTGGACAGCTCTAGAAGCTGCCAGCACAGGAGGCTGCAATAAACAACCTACTCAGGTGCTCTTCCACCAAAACTGAGTAAAGCCTAAGCACCTTCAAGAGGCCTCCACTTTTGGAAGCCCTGCTGAGAGAGGCCAAGTGCTGTGCAGCATAAACGAGCTCTGAATGGATATTCTTTCCATCCTGGGATTCTCCTTTCCTAGTTACTATGATTGAGGAGCTGCAGTGGCAAGTTCAGGGAAGCTTCAAACAACCTCTGGCTCATAAATCCCTTCCATGGACCAAGCCCTATCCCAAAGCTTTATGAAATCAAAAGAAGGACCTAAGCCTTGCAGCGCTATTCAGAGTCTTTCAATCAGGCTGCAGAATCAAAGAACAGTTTGGGTTGGAAGGGGCCTGCAAAGGTCATCCAGTCCAATTCCCCCAACATGAGGAGTGACAACATTGATAGGCACTTCTCACCACCAATGCCCTATTTTAAAAGACTATCCTAATCTTTGAAGTATGCAGGGAAATTGATTAATAGTTACTGTAGCCAGTAAGCCTCTAACAGTCTGAAACAGTCTAACAGTCTGACACATAAAGGTCAGTGCAACTGTAGTTGGTTTATTTGTATCTATCTGTAATTATAAGCACAGTTTTACATTGAAATATAGCAAACTCCTGTCTCTATGTAATGTCAAGATGTTCGTAAAAATGGGGTTCTGCAGTTTTGTTGATAGCAGATGGTCAAAACCAGACAGTCCTGTAATTGAGTGGTCTTGGCTGGTGGTTTGCTTTGCATTGCTCATGGTTCTCTCCAGGCTGTGGTGCCAAATCCTTGTTTGACACCAGGACCACATGTTTGCAGGGGGATTTAAGATGATGCTGAGCTCTGTTAGAATGAGAAATTGCCAGCCCACAGTCCCTCAAGCAGCATTTGCTAAGATGATCCTAAGCCAGGGTGACATCAGGAGCATGATTTTCCATCCCCTTTTGAATGGAAGCACAGCTGTGTAGTTTTAGGATGAGGGCCTTCCCTGGGAGCAGAATGATTTTTGACTGCTTCACATCTGGGTTGCTTAGGAGGCTGAGCACCAGCCTAGTGTTATTCCTAGAAGATTATCAATTGTCGTAAGGCAACTGCCCTAATTAATGATTAATCATTACCTCAGATGGAGTAATTTGATGATCATTCTCTCTAGCAGCAAAAATCCTTAAAGATATTTCCATCTCTTCACTTCTTCCTCAGAGCTGCAACTCCAGAGCAAACTACTGTACAAATATTTCTATGGTTCTAATGATTACAACTCATTTCTGTGCCATAACAAAAGAAATCTGAGAGAAATAAAAGTTTCTTGGAAAACAGCATCTCCCCAGTCTAGCTTGCTGCATATTGCTGAGTGCAATACAAAGCCTCTGCTGATTTCCAAAAGTTTGCTTTAAAATCATCATCTTGTTCTCAGTGTCTGGCCTTGCGTCTCCTACCCTGAGCTCTCATCGTTTTCTGAACTGAGAATTAAAAGGTGCAACACTGCACTGACAGAGAGCCATGAAAGTAGGATCATTTGAAATTAGTATTTCTGTAGGTCCAAAGTTTCAGAGAGTTATTTAACCTTTAAAATTAATTGTAGAAAAATCACTGTCTTCACATAATTTACAGTGAATAAATAGGGTAATAAAATCCTTCCCTCTTCAACCTCCTCTACCCCAATTTTGAAAATCATGTAACAGGATCTGGATCAGAAATAAACAATTTTCACTTCTTGGAAAAACATTAGTCACGGAAATATCTCATAAAATAAGCTGTGCTCAGCTTGGCAAAGAGTCTTTATGTGCTTTTTCCAAGAAAAAGAAAACAGATTTTACTTTTCTATTTCAGGATTATTTAACTGTTTGAAAATCCCACACTTTATTGTGCTTATGCTGAAAGTCTTTGCATTTGACAGGCTCGATATTTCATCATCTATGCTTATAGTGACCTAGATCCCAGATATTTTCCTAAACCCACCAGCCAGTGGATGAGATGGTAAAAGTACACTACAAAACAACTTCTTCTGTAGCATAGAGAACTCACTGCTTTTCATCTTTGGATCAAATTCTGCAACAGTTTCCTTTTATTAGGCAAAACATTTTAAATTCCAGAATTTTTCTGTAAGGCCAAGCAGAGAAATTCTGTGGTGTTACATTACATTACAGCTGACATTACATCTTGAAGAGGGATTTTTCACTGTGGCAAAGTCTTGCTCATTAGGGCTTTTGAAACTTTTCAGTCAGCATTCCCATTCTCACATGCCTTGCTAAATTCTCAAGGATTCACTTTCGCCATCTAGTGGCTTTGACCAGCATTAAAAGAAATCTACGAAGGACAAATTTGAAAATTATTGTTCGTGATAAAAGATGGCAGTTTTGATTTATGGTTATATTTGAAAAAATTATTTATACCTGGAAAATAAAACTATTCCCTCCACGTAACCGTTAACCAAATACTGAAAGAAAACAGAGGATTAATGTGTGGCCACTGAGACTCCTGTGAAAAGAACAGCTGAGGTTCCTGCATTGGAGTGTGGGATGGAGTTGCACTGACTGCGGGAGGAGGTTACTTGGAGGACTCCTCCTATCCAGTGTGTCTTTTCTTAGAGCAGTCCTGGAAATCCGTAAAATAATCCATGCAGAATTCTCTTCTGCTGCTCATCTCCCTTCTATTTTTGGGGGGTGGATATGGGACAATATGTAACAAGTTATTTTCAAAAGTAATATAATGAAGAGACACTTTGACAGGCTTAACAGAGAGATTCTTTTTACATACAAATAGATGCCATAAAAAAATTTAATAGAACTTAACAAGTTCCATTCAAATTTTTAATGCACAACATATAGTGTTCATTAATAACTATAACTCAGGATAAAAATATCTCATTTTATGGATGTATAATATAACATTGATTTAAAAGATACAAATAAAGAAGTAACAAAACGCACTAGCACTAAAGTATTTCAACACCAACAGCTAGGAGGCATCTCTGAACTGGATATAATCAACTTAAATCTCTCCATTTTCTCTTAAAAAAACTATTCTGGAAACTCCCTTAACATTCAGAATCACAGAATGGTTTGGGTTGGGACCTTAAAAATCATCTAGTTCCAGCTTCCACCACTTCCACGGCCAGGGCACTTCCCACGAGATCAGGTTGCTCAGACTCCCATCCCCCCTGGCCTTGAACACTTCCAGGGGTGGGGCATCCACAGCTTCACTGGGCAATCTGTGCCAGTGCCTCACCACCCTCACAGCAAAATATTTCTTTCAAATATCTAATCTAAACCTACCTTCTTTCAGTTTAAAATTTTTCCCCCTTGTCCTACTACTACACACCCCTGTAAAAAGTCCCTGTCCCTCTTTTTTACAAAACAAAACCAAAACAAATTTGCATTTTAAAGAACCTTTCTTACACATTGTAGTTATACTTCACGGAGAAAACATGGTCCACTCTGTTCACATCCTTTCAAAAACATTATAAAAACCCCCAAATTTTACAAAATACAAATAAGTGATCTTCTGATTTTAAATTTTTGAACCTGATGTAATTAAAACCCATAATAATTGATACTAAATTTCAAGATAAAGAGATGTCAGTATGAAAGATCTGGTCTGCCACTGAGCACTTTGAATTCTTCCCAGTTTCATGCCTGTTATTTCAGAAACAATAACAAATACTGCATTTATGGCAGAAGTATCAGATCCAAAGCCTGAATTTCTATTGCTATTAAAAACACAAGAAGAAATCAGAAATATAAAAACTGATGCATGAATAGAAAGTTAGTGATTAAGAAACAAGGAACAGAAGCCTGCCCACTTTTAGTAATGGCAAAAGATGGAAACTGACTTAAACCAAAATCCTTTTACAATCCTTTTATTGACATTTGAAATAAAGGTTTCGAAAAATATGCTGTGAACTTCCTTAATTGTTTATTAATGAATGTTCTGAAAAACCAGATGAGGCATTCCAGGTTTTTTAAGGTGCTGACAATTTATTTTAAAAATGCATAAAAGCAGCACAACTTGTATGAAAAATATAACAACACAGTCAACTACAAAACAATAGAATATCACACAGAGTCTGCAAGATTCTTTTTTTCTTCAAATTGTTTGTCTACTGCAAGTGAGAGGGCCCGAAGAAAAGTTGTCATTGTAACACTGGGGGACTGAAAATAAGAGAACATTTTGTTAGACACACTACAACAATAGGCAGACATAATATCTTACATACAAATCACAGTATTTAAAAGAGAAATATTTAAACTTCATGTAACAAAAATTTCAAAATGCTATAAATCAAACTGCAAGCTTCTTTTAAATCAGCTAGCATAGCAAAGTCAAAGTCAACCTGTGCAAAGTTTGCAGTCACAATAATTGTAGATTTGCTTACAAAAAGGTTTTTAACAAATTATTATTTGTAAAGTGGCAGAGGTTTGGGGTTTTTTTTCAGCAAAAAATTGTAAAAGCACCAACATCAATGTTCTTTAATTTAATTAAAAGTAGAATGCTCTTGGGCAGGTCAATCCCACTTGTCTTCTTCAATCCCATTCTAAAATTATGGGCAGTACATAATTGTTTCAGTCTACAAAGCTGCAGAAACAAGATGCAATTTAGATTAAAAGGGAGGTTTGGACCAATCTTTCACTTCAGGCAGTGTTCAGATGTCTTCCTGGCTGTCTCAAACCCAACCCAAAATATAACAAACAGAATAAACTCACTTGAATATAATAAACTTACTTGAATATAAAGTGCATGTGCTAGGAAAGGAAGCTTTCTCAGGACCCGGCCACCAAGACCTTCACTTTTTCTACAGTAAAATAGAGACAAGTGCTGCTTAAATGCTAAATATCCACTCCTAAAAGAAGGCCTTTCCTATTTCCATGTTTCTCCATTAAGTTGCTCCAAAAAAACCTCAGATGACAGGTCAACAGGTCACTTGCAGCTCTTTTTGCAGGAGCAGGATGTGAACAGACAAATTCTGCTTATGAGAGGCTACACAGCATAGTACAGAAAAGGCAGCAAGGTACAAAAACAACACTGTCCATTTACACTTTACTCTTTTCCTCCTTGTTTCTGCCCACTTACATCTCCATGCTAAATACTGATCTAGCAGACGGCAAGGCATTTCAAAACACTTTCTTAGCAGGACCTAAGGCTCGTTCTATTTCTGCTAAAGTGCATTACAATTCTCAACATCCACTGAAACCTAAGGCTAATCCAGCCAGCAACTTGTCAAGAGGACTTCAAATGGCAGAGCACAAACCAGAAGCAGTACTAGGCCAAGCCAGATCTGAGTCTAAGAAATGTTAGCAAATTGTGATTGTTTCCAGTTTTTGTCCCCTGAAGGTTTTTGCCCTATCCCAAACAGAAAAAAACCTGAGGTGTTTCAGATCTCCAGTTGTTAGGAAATTTGGTTAATTTTATACACCATTCCACAACTCAGTATATACATATGAAAAAATTAGAATTTCAGAATCTTACCTTGAGATTTCTTTTAGTACAAGGCTTAACTTTGACACATTATTTTCTATGAAGCCGATCATCTCGAGCTCTCTGAGTGTCAGAAGCTGCTGTCGAGGATATATTATTTGACACTAGAAATGAGAGTTACACATTGTTGTATGAAAAAAAAATGCATTCAAAATTAAATTCTACAGTAAGAATGGAACTACAGAAAAGGAATGAAATTTATGTATTTTTGTTACTTAGGAAGTATGATTAAAATGTCAAATTTACTACAATACAACGTTTTACAGTTTTGCTTTCAAGTATTACCTTCATCAGTTCTTCTAGGCAAGAAAGATATATTCTAAATATTGCTGCAGTCGATGGAGGTCCAATGTATTGTTTTATGTCAGCCCTGTCTACAAAGGCCATGTCAATTTTCTCCGTAATATTTGAAGTAGTCAGGATAACTACATTGGGATACCTTCAAGACAAAACCAGATTTTTAGGTCACATGTAAAAGATTTATCTCCTTTTGTGACTGGCAAGTTGAGACCTTCCTTCTTATGATTTGAATAATTTTATGCAATAAGCTGTCACATCATTCTTGTCAATCAGGAATTACATTAAATGAGCTGAAGCTCTTGGCCAGTTATCACCACACTATTTCAGTGCCTAGTCTCTTTTCCTTCATCTGTTTCTCAAGTGTCCATAGTTTGTCCAATCCTATTTCACAGCTGATATATATTAACTATCTAGAACCTACTGGCATAGCTTCTGACACACACACAAAAAGATTATGAAAAGAAGAATCGTAAATTTGAACCTGTAATCAACATGTTTTCCATTTCAATTTTGATGTCTGTTCTCCAAGCAGACATCATGTTGATCTGTCCTTTTTCTCTCCCTATCTTTAAGGGAAGCATACTGTCCATAGACTTGATTGTCCACCCAGGTATGTGTAAAATATTCTGCTGGATTACTCCCATTTCTTTTCAAAACTAGCATCATTAACAAAGAATAGTTCACTAACCAATCTGATTTAGTATTCCAAGTAGGAATTGAAATTTAGCAGGAATAGGGATACTGAAATTGTCAATTACCTTTTGCTGTTGCAATAATATGCAAACAATACCTTTTAATCTGGTCTATTTGTGTCAGTACAGCATTCACCACACGAATAGCATCTGAAGGCTCTGTGCCTGCCTTGAAGGCACTGCGGGCTGCTGTGAGGCTTTCCACCTACAAAAAACCAAACAAATCAACCAAAACAAGAACAACAAAATCACCAAACACCAAAAAACCCCAAAAGATCACACTTTTGGAGTCCTGGAGCAAACAGGTAACCCTCGCAATACACCTTCAGATCCCTGCTATCTAAAACTTCATCTTCAAAATCTTTTGTTAAGTACGAATTTCCAGGGAGAAAGAAAGGCTTGTCAAGGAAGCAAAGTGTAGTGAGGGAAATTCCTGTTTAGACAGCAGAATGGAGGCTGGTTTTCATTTGAAATTTTAGAGGTGGAGGGAATGGGACATACCACCAGAATAATGAATAGGTTGAATTTAAGAGTGAGCTTCCCCAAAGGAACTCCAACATGACAAAGTTAATAAGGTACATATGTACTGAGTTGCTTACGGATGCAAATCTGAAGAAAATCTAACGGCAATGAACTGAACCATATTCACTTTTTTTAGAGCTTTACAACAAATGGAAGAGTGCAAATGATAAAAATCTGGGCTACTTTGAAGTTTAAAACAACATTCCACTTGTAAACATAGAGCAGCAAGGGAAATTCCACCACAAAAGGTTTCAAGTCATTTTCAGCTGGAATTTCCCTGCTAAGTCATACTACATTCCTTCCAAACCTCTCAAACCTGCAGCAATCAAGACTAAAATTCACTCATCTGCACAGTTATGTAGCTTACAAAATAGCATAAATGTGCTTTTAGTGTTCTTTACGAATGAGCACTATTGCAGTTCCTTCCCATCAATTTCCTTTCTTCTAAATTTTATGTACAACAATGCTATTGGAATCATACCTCATCAATCAGTACAAATACAAGAGCATCTCTGTCATCAACTAACTCTTGGATCTTCTGGAACATCTTGGTTACAAGCTTGCCACTCTAGAAAGACACCATATGCATATGTTTAACTCTTTCCTTACTACACAACTTTCTAAGGCTTATAATATTTAAAGGTGTAAATACCTGGGTTTTAAAACAAATTTCTAATATAACTTCTCTTTAAGCATTCTCAAAGACATTAATTATTCTGAGCAATCTCTGGTGTGCATACTTGGGAAAAAAGCTCAACAGAATAATTACAGTGTAATTTCTAAAACGCGAAGTTTATTTTATTAGCTACATCAATACATACCTCAGAAAACCATTTAGAGAAAAGGCTATGGCTGTTGATCTCAATTAACTGTCCATACCTATACCTAAAGTATGAAGAGAAAAAGAAGCATCAACTCAATTGTAAGTAAAAATCAGTGATATCCTTAACTTCTGTAAGTCTCATTCCTGAAACTCTGACCCTGGAATTCTGTGAATTAGTACTTTAAATTACTTACCTTTCAAAACATAATACATGTTTTATCAGTATTATTTTTTTTGCTAGAAAGCGTTATGTTGCTGAAAACATCACTAGAATTCTGCATATTAAATTGCTATTAGAATTTCTTCATTAGAACAGGGTAACAGTTCCCATGATAATTGCCTCATTCTTCTCTTTGTGTAAGATTGTCTTCAGTATAGCAAGAAGTGACAAAGTATCTCAACCACACATTATACAGCCCATGATTTTCACATATTCAGCTTGGGCTAGAGTCAGATCATGCCAATAATTACACATTATTTATGCTACACCTTGTATTTTATATAACTTTTTTAAAAAATATATATAAATTTGTTAAGTTGCTATGAACTTTTAGGCTATTTCTTATTACCTGTCTGATATACAAACTGACCTCTGTAGATTGTGGCATTGAGACAATCCAAGTACAAAAGAAATTAATTTAAAAATTGCTACCTATTAAAACCAGGCTCTATCAAACATGAAGATACAAAAACCAAAATACTCTTTGATCCTTTGTCCTTTAATCTTCATTGATGTACAATGTGAGCAAAAATTTCTGTACTGCCACTGGAATTTCTTTTACACACCTAGGCACAAATAATTACACATTTTAAAAGGCACTGAAATATCCTAATCAGTCTAGTAGATCAATTTTATTGCTAGCCTGGTGCTCTACAAAAAAGAAGACACATTAGCACTAGATACAAGTTACTTGAAATCAAATATGAAATATACCCGGGCTAGTGAAAAAGAACAACTAAATATAGTAAGCTAAAATGAAAAATTTCCAAAAAATTATCACCTGTATGACAGTCGAATCGTCAGTTTCTGTGCCAATGCTTTACAAAGAGAAGTTTTCCCAGTTCCAGGAGGGCCTGGTTTGAAATCAGATCCATACATTACACAGAGTCTGCATGAGACTGTTAATGACATCTAACAGCTTTTTAACTATTTCATTACAGCACTAATTGTAGAGAAAAAACAGAGCGGACAGTGATTGTGTACACCAGAGTATTTTGACAAAATGGCTTCCTTGACTGCAATCTCAGAGCTGATATTTGATTTTATACACCTGTCAATTTTCAATGTAGTTAGTGTAACAGTTTGTATGCAGACACCATAAAGTTAAAACACTCAACAGCCAGAGAAGCAAAGTGTATCACCCCAGCACAGCTAATGCTTATCAGCATTCTCTATAATCAGTGCTATGCTTAAACTTGTATATTCCTGAAACACACTCTTCTAACATGGAAAACAGAAGCATATCATGATCAGTTTGATCAGCTGTCCACTTCCCCAGAAATTTCTTCCTTGGGGCAACCCAGATCATCTTGGGAACTATACTCTGGGACAAACCTTTTGTATCTGACTTAATACCCCGTGGAAGAGCCACAAAGGCTTTCACCAAACAGTTAAGTACAAGCACAGTTATTAAGCATGAGTCTGAAATAAAGTCTTTCAAAAAAAACCATCCTGAAGGTTCTAAACTGACAGTTGTAACTTAAGTACAATCAACAAATATTTCCACTACAACCTTTTATTTTTGAATACCAGTCTTGATGACAAAATTAATGCAAGACACATTTTGCAAGAAAATGGATTCAGTTGATGCTAATCTCGTTTTTGGTATAACCTCCACAGTAAGGTAGGACTGACTGATGATTTCAGCTTCACTGAAATAACAGTAACTAAATTAGCAAGAGCTGGCAACAGAACACAGTGTCAACAACACAACACACAGATTGATTTCCCAGCTTCCTCAAAGTTTTTATAAAGCTCTAACTAACAAAATATTTAGTACTGTGATAAAAGTTTAACTAAGATATGCCTCCTAATACCTTCAGTATCTGCACTATTTTTGGTCTTTATGTAAAAATGCAACAATATCACTTAAAAATTAAAATTAAGAACTCCACAGTTGTCCCTGCACTGTAAACTTTAGAATTTAAATTCATGAAAAACATAGTACGTGTGAACATTGATTTGACTCTGACATTACATTTCATCTAAATTTGTACTATTGAGGGAATACTTTGCTGCTGCTTTCGTATCACCTCGTTTCACTACACAGGACTGCAACCAATACAAGTCTTTCCAGAAGGAAAGTATAACAGATGGCCAATGAATCTACTTGGTTTAAAGCAGATCATTTTTACCATGCAGCAGAACAACTCTGTTCCACGATATCAGGTTACTGTCAACATTTCTGTCGGAAAATAATAATGTTGTCGTCACATAATCGAGTAACTAATTGAAGAGGACAAAAAGAAAGACACAAATTAGACATAACAGCAAATATACAAATAGAATCAATCTCTAATGATGTCTATTTTGTACTCATAACAACAACAACAAAAGAGCACATGTCTTTTAGTCATAGGCAAATTTATTTCTGCAAAGGATGGGCATTAATTTCTGTCCTGCCCTCAAGAATAAGAATAGTACTCAGCACAAATCAGGTTCCGTAACTTTTAAATGAATAAATTAAATGCTTTAAGGAAAGGAAATGGATTTCATTTTCCACTGTCCCACGTACTGTGTATCTATAAAACACAAGCCCAAGCACACAGAGTCGAAGACTCAAACTCTGGGTCCTGTTTAGATGCTGTACAGCTACACATTTGTTCAGTTTGTTGTAGTCAGTCCACCAAACAAAGCATTTCCTGTCACATTTTGCTTCCTTTTTACTGAAGCATTTGCATCAGCTATTGCAAGGAATTTGTTGATTATTCATCCTTCCAAATACGGGAAGTTGCACATATTTCCCAGAATGCTTGCTTCTAAAAATACTGCAGCTTCATTTTAGATTTATCTAGAGTTAGGAAGTAGAGAACTCCTTCAACAAAATGAATACGAACTTCAGGTGTGACTCTGTAGTGACTTTTACCCATAATAACACGTGATACCACATTATCTTCTGTTGCTCTTACCTGTAACCAGCTTTTGATCCCTACGTGTTAACGGGACAATACAATGGTGCTCCTGCAATATCTCATGCTAGAGATGGAGTAATCACAGAACAGCAAAAACAACTGAACTTAATCCACATATTTTTCAAAATTCTATCGACACGGTACTATTTTGAAAATTCACAGCAACCATTTCGGAGCTCGTAGAACCCAACCATGCTCAGACATTTCCATGGTTTAAAAAATGAAGATTTATCACAATTTTACAGTAGTTCTAGTTTCAGTCATTAAAAGCAACCACTTCTTTCTACCCATACACACACTCACTAGTGATCAGCTTGCTGTTATTTAGTACACCATCAAGTCTAATTAAATAGTCTTGTCATTTCACAGATGACTTGGAAAGCTATTCCATAAATTCAAAAAATGTGGATGTATTAATTGATATTTATCTTATAAATTAAGAAGTACAATCACTGGAATGTTTTGCTTTTCTATATTTGGTTATAAAGGCTTAAGTGAGAATACTGTATCTGTGGTACAATAATAAGCTAATGAATTAATTATTTGTGTCCAAGAACTTCAGTTAGAAGCTGAATTGAACTACTTGTGGGTTTTATTTGCATCACAATTACAAAATTTCAGGTTACAGTATTACCGTTCTACAAGCTCTGGCAGTTACCATCACAACCTCTGATGAATGCACAGGATCTTTAAGCTAGAAAATGACCCCATGGAAGTGTTCTGTTTCTTTCCAATGTCTTACCAGCATTCAAGTGGCAGGGCACTTAGCTCTGGTCAAATCACTGAATATGTATTTGCACGAACAGTAACAGTGCTGCCCGACATTACTGCCAAGCCCATTAACTGTTTAGCTGCTGCCAGAAATGAAGTTAAACTCCCATTCCCTTCTGCCCAGCCTGTAACCATATCTCCACAGCATGCAGCAAACTTCAAATAGGCTTCATTTCAGCTTTTACTTCTCCTCAAGCAATCTTAATTGTTATTAATTTCCAACTTACGTTTGATTTTACTTCACTGTCATAGATAAGACTTTCCCAAAGGCCGTGGAATTCAGCTGCAAAAGCAATATATTATATACCTGCTTAGGACAAATCAGTCTGGAAACTTGTAACTCATCATTGCAGCACAAAACAGTTCTCAAATTATGCTCAACTAAAATGAAGAATTAAGAACAGATATATGAAAACAAGTAAAGCATCTGTGGGAAATAAAAGAGTTCTTTTTCTCAAAATGCTAACACCACTTTCTAGCAGAGAAATTCAGCAGTTTCCCAGCTTCTATTTCCTCAAATAACTGTGATGAGAAATTAATGTTAATTTCTTAGCATGAAATGAAAAATATCGCTCCTTCCATCCTCAGTAGAGGAAGGACTTACATTTCACCATGAGAACAATGAAAAGTTGTGGCAGGAGGAGGGTTCTAAGACAAATTTATCATTCGACTTTGCTTTTTTTTTTTTAACATCCAGATGTAGAGGACAAAAAAAAAGCATGTAGCAGAATAATGCATAAAAAACTGAAGTTGTCATTTGAGTATCAATCATTCTTAGCTGTTGGCTTCTGACCTTCAGCAAAGAAAAGCAAAAAAAGACTGAACAACTATAAACCACAAAACTGTGGCAATAATGTCAATGCATCAGATTTAATTCTTCCTAAAAACAAATGTAATGGGTAGTTAGGCATTTCACAACACGGAAAGAGTAGGAAATGTTTCAGAATTACTGTCTCTCTGAGCTTAAGCTCACACCTGTGCTGCTTCTTCCTGGCAGAGAATCCAACTTCCCCAAGCACAAGACAGTAACAGGCAGGTCTTGCTCTATCACAGAGGAAAGCCTTATTTGTCCTCTCCAGAAGGCAAGGACTAAATCTCTTTACTTTGTTTGTCTGTTTCATATATAAGAGCAGTACTGTCTTGGGAGCTGGAAGCCAGCTGTGGGCTCTGGAAAATGAAAATCTAAAGTGATGAGTGTCTTGTGGGTCTTCAAGTTAAATAAAACTTGGAATGCAACCACCAGGGTTAAAAACTTGCATGCTTCTGATTATGTGTTTTAGACCACGAGACCACTCATTTCCACCCATCCACAAGTATTACAGAAATAAATGATGTGTTTTGGAATCACCTGCAGCAGTTCAGTCAAAACCACAAAGAAAAAAGTCCAAATATATTTATTCCATAAAGAAAAAAAGTCCAAACATATTTTTTCTATAGACAAACAATAAATAAAAATAATACCTTTAACAGGTAACTATAAACACTTTAGGCCTTTGCAATATTTTCTTTCATTGCCCTAGAGATTCCAGAAATGTCACACAGGTACCTGCTGGTAGCACCCAGTGGTGAGCTGCAGTGATATCCTCATTCTCTTCTTCCAGGTTTTCAGAGGTTGGTCCTTCTTCATTCAGATGAAAAATATGAAGAGAAAGACTGCTTTTCCTCAGGTCAATAGGCTAGAATGAACATAAAAAGACTTGTAATCCATTATATTTCTCATTCAAAGCTAGTTGAACAAAAGAAAATTACAGTTCTCAGCTGGCATTTCTCTCTGAAGCCTACTACCTCTGTTTCAGACCTTACTGAGTGGTATAAAAAAATTTAGCCACCTTTTCCTAGTTATACTAGTCAGCCTAGGAAGAGATACTACATCATCCTACAGGCCTTGTCTTGCTTATGCCCTTGGGGTACCACCAGTCTACCTACAACCAGTTCAGGGGCACATGAACAGAGCTGCACATTCTTGACTGGGAATACCTGTCTGTCCTTCAGTTTCAGCTCTGTATCCACAATCGACACAGACTGGACGTTGTTGTGAAGGAAAGCGTCGTCGAACTCTGTCCACTTGTAATCACCAAACACAACATTGTGTCTGTTCAACAGCTTTAAAACACTCACTCTAATATCTTCTCTCTTGGCCACACTAACGAGAAACAAACACCATTACTTTATGGCATTGACATTAATCAGGAAATTTGAATTAGCGTTGGAATGCATTATTTCATACAGGAGGCCTTCATGGAAAACAGCTTCCATCTCTCACACACCAAAAAACCCAACCAACCAACCAACCAAAAAAACCTCCAACCCTAAAAAAACAACCAACCAACACAAAAATCCCCCAAACCCACTCAACCCTCCTCCCACATTCTGCAGGAAAAAATAACCTGTCAGATTCAGTCTGTTTGCAAAAGCGACAAGCTTGATAATCGTTTTTAATCCGTGCATTAAAAGGCATAATCCAAATAATACTATTTGCTCTGTTTGAGGTCATATCAGGGGATACTGAATGAGACAGCTAGAAGACTTCAAGAATGAAAAGCAGTTATGCAATCTCTGTTTCAGCAGGAAAACCAGAAAAACTCAAGAGCCAACCTACAGACTGATTTTGGTAAGCTTAGCTTGGAAGCTGCATTATACTTTTAGGACAGCTGAAACATTAGGATGAGGATGTAATATATGAATTCCAGAAGAGACAAAAACTACAGGAAAAGGAATACCATTTGAAGAGTTAACTTAATTTTGCAATTTCCCAGTGCAAATTCTCAGTTCTCTGTTAAGGCTGGCAAAAACAGCACAGTGGATGTTTTACACCTTGATTTTCCTAACACCTTGGATATGCTCTCCCATATCATCCAGATATCCAAAGTGGTAAGATAAGAACTGGATAAATGGACAAAGTGGGTTGAACTGTCCAGATCAGAGAGCTGTGACTAGTACAAAGATTAAGCAGAGCTGTCAGTAACTCAGGCGGGGAAAGGCAGTGTGGTGCTGTCAGCAGTGGGACCAGCACTGTTTTTGTATCCTTGTTTTAATCCTTGACGATGGGATGGAAAGTAACTGCATCAAGTTTAAGGGTAACACCAAAGCAGGGAGAGCTGTCAGTATTCTCGAGGGCAGGGCTGCTGTTCAGATGGACCTCTGCAGGTTGGTATTTCCAACTGTTTGGTATTGCCAATAGATTGACAGGAAAATTTTGACTTTCAGCAAAGGTAAACATGAAATCTTAGCTCTCCATCCACTGCCCAGGCAAGAGAACAGATCAGAGTCCAAATGGGTGAAATGCAGTTTTGCAGAAAAGGACCCAGGGGTACTGATGGACAAGCTGGCAACAAGTCAGCAGTGTGCCTCTGCTACAAACGAAGACAACCTTATTTTAGGCTGTGCTACCAAGATTGCAGATGTTAGGGAAAGCAACTGTTTCCATTTGCTGGCTTTGTAAGACCACACTGGGAGTACTGTGTGCAGTTGTGAGCTCCGACATAAAAGAAACAAGGATAAACTGGGGCAAACCCAGAACGTGGCCACCAACTTGATTATGAGACTGGGTGACACGACACAAGGTGAAACTGAGAGAAGTGTATTTGCTCAATCTTAGGAAGAGACATAGGTGTGGAAACTCCTGTGAGTGCACAGAGAAGGCAGAGCTGGGTGCTGCGGGCTCTTGTAGGTGCGCAGAACGAGGCCGAGAGAAAACAGGCACAAGTCGCAGCAAGTAACGCTCTGATCAGAGACCTGTTCGACTTCTGGTGAACTTCCACATGGATCTGAACGCTGTCACACACGTTTGGGAGCGCTTGCTTCAAATCTCCAGCGGCGTCATCCATCTTCCTCGCTCCTAGGGGAAAAGCGAAGCCGAAGAGAAGAGACGAGACTTCCAGCGACTGCTACACGCTCACGGCACGGACAGCCCTTTCCCGGTGCCCCGCCCACGTGCACACCGCCCACCGCAAGGACCGGGTACGTGACCGGGACCAGGATCGGGATCGGCACTTTCCTCCCTCAGGAGATGGCGACGACAGCCTCGGGACACTCCGCGAGCGCAGTCGCGCGTACGGGCGGGCTGCTCCCGCCTCAGCGCCGGGGACAGGGAATCACCTCACGGCAGGCACGGCCTCGGGAGCGACGCGCCGGAGCGGCGGGAAGGGCGCGGGCGAGCCTGAGGCACCGGGCACGCACTGCGGCTGCCGCTGTTCGTAAAGGGCGCGCTGGGCGAGGCAGGGCCGGCCCCTCACCCGGATCTTCCTCCGTGGCGGGGTCGCCCGCCCCAGCGCTTCCGGCGGGGCCGGCTGCGGCTCCGCCATGGGGAAGAAGCACAAAAAGCACAAAGCCGAGAAAGCAGAATGGCGCTCGACCTCCGCCACCGCCTACAGCGGTAAGGGCCGGGAGGGCCTCTTTGTAGCCGGGACGCGCCCGCCCCTTCCCCCAGCGCGGCTGGCGGCGGGGCCCGGTGTCCCTGCGCGGGCTGGGGGCCTGGGCACAGACCCTGCCCCAAGTGCCGGAGTTGCCGGCNTTGCCGGCGGCGGGGGCGGCCCGAGGAACGCGGGGCGGGCGGTGGGATGTGAGCCCGAGCGTCGCTGCGGGGATCCGGTCGCTGCGGTGTTTGAGTGATGCTTAATTTCACCTTGCTCTGCAAGGATCTTGCGACGTTTTCAGGGGAGGCCGAAGAGTCGATTTCTTATGTCTTGCAGGTTTGTGGAACATCACAACCTAAGACGTTGTGAAGGACTGTTTGTTAGCTTGGATTTGTTAGTTTTAGCTATCGTTCTTTCCAAATGCATTGTGTTTATTTTTGACTTGCAGGCAATTCTTATAAACAATAGTTGTAGAAGAAGGTTTGGAGCTGGGGTTGTTTAGCCTGGAGAAAAGGAGGCTCAGGGGAGACCTTATCACTCTGCAGCTGCCTGAAAGGAGGGTGTAGCCAGGTGGGGGTCGGTCTCCTCTCCCAGGTAACCACTGACAGAACGAGAGGACATGGCTTCAAGCAGCACTTGGGGAAATTCAAGTTGGACATTGGGAAAAATTTCTTTACAGAAAGAATGATTATGTATTAGAATGGGCTGCCCAGGGAAGTGGTGGAATTACTGTCCCTAGAGGTGTTTAGAAAAAGACTGGATGAGGCACTTAGTGCCATGGTTTAGTTGACATGGTAGTGTTTGGTCATAGATTGGAGTTGATTGCAGAGGTCTTTTCTAACCTAATTGAGTCTGATTCTGTAATTGCTATGTGCTCTTAGCTCCCTGTGCATTTATTAATTTTGTTTATTTTTTTTAAAATTTAGATTATGTGGATAAGCCTTTGGAAAAGCCCTTAAAGCTGGTTCTTAAAGTTGGAGGCAGTGAAGTGACCGAACTCTCAGGGTCAGGGCATGATTCTAGTTACTATGACGACAGGTCAGATCACGAGCGAGAACGACATAAAGAAAAGAAGAAAAAAAAGAAGAAAAAGTCAGAGAAGGAAAAAGAAAAGCATCTAGATGATGAGGAAAGAAGAAAGAGAAAGGTAAGCTGTGATTTTTAGAATTCAGACACACCAGCCTTCATGCTTGCTTATCAGGTCTAAAATCTGGTGCAGAACTTTGTTTAAATCACTGTTGCAAGAAGTTTATTGTCTAGAGATAGCACTTCAGAAATGTGGAAAACCTATGTGTGTGAGTTGGTGTACTTTTGCCATTTAAAGGAGATATCCTTATGGTGATTCTGTGAGCAGAGTAAAAGCTTCCTTCTCGTAACTTCTTATTTTTCTTATTTATTTGCCTTGAATGAATGCTTCTGTTTTCCAGTTGGATGTTTTGTATTTTAGCCAGATCACAAATGTGTTTTACTACCCTTTTAGGGGGAGGTATTTTCAACTTTTCAAATAAACCTAGGCTGTATTTATCTTCTTGAGGTGTGCCAAGTTACTGGACATTTAAATTGATATGTTTACCCAAAACAGCTTCTGATCTGTTGAGTACTGTGATACGGTACTTTGGTTGGGTCTTGGAATAACCTGTGTGCTAGGTTTTGTGGCTTTGTTAGTAGCAAGTACTGCGGTCATCTTAGTTGTCTGTGTTGAACATTGAGGAGTTTGATTAAAATCAGCAATAAGGCATTGACAGCACAGTTACTTGTACAATTTAATTTGAATAGTATTTCTTTCATGTAGTAATGATTCTCTGACGTTTCTGCTTTTTTAATTCTTTCCTGTTATGTAGTTTTACTGTTCTCATATGATAGTTACTTAGGTGCTACTTTGTGTCTGTTTGTAACTAACATCTGTCACTTCCCAGTAACACAAGCCTAACAAAAAAAATCAACTGGAAGTGACAGATCTCATAGGATTGTTCAGAAGCTCTTGAATACAGCACAGATCGTGCACAGTTTTCTTAGTACAAGTGTTTCAGGCTGGGACTTGAAATGTAGCAGAACCAACTGTCCTTCGTACAAGATTTTGCAGTATCAATTGCCTTTACTGAGTTGTGGGGTGGGTGTTGTTTGGATTTTTTTCCCCAGAACTTCATTATTAATAAATTCAAAATAAGCTAATGGATAGCTAAGTAACAAAACTGTAGTCTAAGAAAGGTTAATGAAGTGTGCTTTTCTGTGCAAATGTGGATAATGATTGCAGGATTTCAGGAATGACTTAGGCGTGCCTTTGCTTTGAAACTCAGGAAGAGATCATTAATTGCCACCACTGTTTCTTATGGTTCTTTTGTTGGCTGAGTTGTCAGATATTTTACTCATTTCTGTTTAATGTTACAAACAACAAAAATATATTGATGCGAGCAGAGCCACAGATTGATCTTTACTGAATTGTAAATTAACTTTCCTTGCTCTCTGGTGTAGTTTATTATTGTGCAATTTTACATATAAATAGCTTCAGAGTTCAACAGTCTTTTCAATAAACGTGCAGGAATGATAGAACAATACTATATTAAATACAAAGTAGCAAAAGGTGAACAGTCTAGTTAATCAGAGAAGAAGATTGAAAAAGTGATAGTGAAAATGTATGCAGTATTGTTTAAACTGTATTATGACTCAGATATTGAATAAGTATTCCAAATTAAAAACATCACTGTTTCTTACCTTGTGGTGTGTGGGATTGCACATTCCAAGTCTGTCCCTCTAAGATATGTCGTCTCTCTGCTGTGCTAGGAAGAGAAAAAGAGGAAAAGGGAGAAAGAACAGTGTGACACTGAAGGAGAAACTGATGACTTTGATCCTGGGAAAAAGGTGGAGGTTGAACCTCCTCCAGATCGTCCTGTCAGAGCATGCAGAACTCAGCCAGGTGAGCAGTGTGAAAGATTAAATAATTTTGGTTCTTTTTAAAAGCACACAAAGTTTTTGTTGAAGGTACCAAAATGTAAAATTTTCATGAAGATTTACTGAAATATAAGGACTTTACTTTTTCCAACATTCAGAACTTTCTTCTATCTGAAAAGTCAGTATTCCTCTTGGTGCTTCTATGTTTTAGTATGTTTGTTTTGAGTGATGCTGCCAAGGACATCTGTCTCTGGCTTCTGTTCCTTGGCAGAAAAAACCTCATTGTAAAAGTATTATTGTGTGTAGTGCTCCCCTAATTCCTTCTCCTTAGCATTTACACAACAGTGATCAGAATGTCTGAAACTAAGTTTCACTTAGTTCAGGGGAAAAAACTCTTGTGGAAACTTCTTAGGTGTTGTTATGGTCTTTTTTTGTTTTCTAACCTATGTGGAGTTTTAGTATCTCCAATCTCATGAAAAGGAAGTTGTGATAGCATGTCTCTAAAGACTGTAGATACCACCCACCTCCCCTGTTTTTCATTTACAAATCTTCTATAATTCTTATCACCAGACAAAATATTTGTCAGTTGTGTGTGGCAACTTCTACATGTTTAATCCTTTCAGATTTTGCCATGCTTTTTCTACCTGTAGCCGTTGCTTGATAATTAAAACTCATCATTACTCAGTGGAAACCTTTACTTTAGAGAATTGTCAATTACATAATGATCTCAGTTATACATAAGCCTGAAAATGGAACCTAGTAGCAAAAAATTGTTATTAGGAATATTGTGGGTCTTGTCTTTTGAATACTGCCCTTTGACTGGTCAAGTAATTCCAAGGGATTTTATAATTGTGACCACACATTAAATTGAGGAATGGTGGCCATCAGCTGTCAAGATAACTGAAATTTTCTGGTCAGAGTTCTATGTCTCTGGGTAGTCAGGAGCATTAAAAACTGACAAGCTAAAAACTATTCCCTTTATTATTCTGTTTCCATCTGCTTGTAAAATTGTGTTGGAAAGCATGTCAATTACCTGACCCATTCTGGTTAAGAAAGGAGATGTCTTTCCTCTATCATGATGGAGAGTTGGATTTTCCATTCTTGATGCTTCTTTCATGTTTCAAACTTCATTAAAGCCAGTCTCTCTGAGGTAATTAACATGTAGTATTTCTTGTGTAATCTGTACAGGAAGTGAAATTGTAATCCTTACCTCTCTTGCCAGCAAATCTGCATCTGTTTGTCACTCTGTGATTGAAAGGTTCAGAGAAGCTGATTGCATTGTATTTATGGTAAAGAAACCATTAAAATTGCACGGTGAACATGTTGTAAAAATGTGGATTTCCCAACTGCAGTATTTGAGCAACCAAGTTTCACTTTTTCTGCAAAAATATGTAACACCTTATTTTAATCTTATTAATACATCTTCTTAGAGCTAGTAAACTTAGCACTACATCTGATGCAATGGGTACTGGGTTTTGATGTGATTAAAAAAACCCCCAGAAAATAAAAGAAGAATAAATAGGTACTGTGTGCTTAGAAATCTGATGTGCTTCTGCTTTGAAATCCATGTCACATTCAGCTTCAGATCAGTACAAGCTGTACTTACAGTAAGATTTTCTCCCTGGTATTTATATTTTTAAATAAAAAAATATAACTGTATTCTGTTTCATTGCACTTATTTGTGTTTTCATCTCAAAATGCAGCTGAAAATGAGAGCACACCGATCCAGCAATTACTGGAACACTTCCTTCGCCAGCTTCAAAGGTAGTAAACGTTGTTGTGTCTTCAGCTGTGTTGGCAGTGTCTGATGCATATTTATATGTGTTACTTGGCACCTGCTTATCCTGGGTTTCTGTTTGAAAACAGTGCCTAGAGACTGACTGCAGTATATTTGTTAACCTTTGCAACCATGTGAGACCTAGTAGTTTTTAAAGATAAGTTGAGGAAAATTGTTACCGACTTTGCAATTCTAGCATTGGGTAGGGAAATAAGTGTTTTGGGCAGAGGATACATTGCCATTGTAAATTTATTAAATATTAATGACTTAGCTTAGGGTTTAAAAGCCAGTTATGACTATAATTCTTTGAAAGATTGTTTTAATTAAATTCTGTTTTATTCAGTGTCCACTGTCAGATACAAAGCAAATTTAGACCTGGTTACTTTATAATCCTCTTAATTTGGAGAAGCTTTTTATTTTACTATTTTCTTAAGCCTGTACCTCATGTTTAAAAAAAACCATTCCTTTTTATTACGTAACAATAAGCTGAATGTGGAACTAATTCAAAAATTAAACATTGTATTTATTTTTAGAGAACCTTATGAACAAGAAGAATTGAGTTTTTTTTACTCAATGAAGCCAAAAGACCGATTTGGAGGACAGAGACATAGAAAACATACAAGAATTAATTAAGAAACACAAGAACTTGCTTGAATTGATCATTTGATCATTGAATTGAACTGAAAGACATTTTTAATGTCTTTCAAAAAGTCTACATATGTGAAATCAAAATGCTCTCCTTTATCAGGAAATTTTTCAAACATGCATCTGTTTTATGAGAATGTTTTTAGTGTTTTTTTTTTTTTAACTAGTACTACTGTGTCATTAATGTGATACAAAAGCAAGGATCATTTTGTTTGCTGCTGTAAATCTAAGTGTATTGTTTTTATTTTTAGGAAAGATCCTCATGGGTTTTTTGCTTTTCCAGTCACGGATGCCATTGCTCCTGGATATTCCATGATAATAAAACACCCTATGGATTTTGGTACAATGAAGGAAAAAATTGCAGCAAATGAATACAAATCAGTCACTGAATTCAAGGTGAATTAACAAAGATTTGGTTATTTTACAACTAGTAAGAAATTGAAGATTCTTTTTAACTGTAGAAGCCTTTCTTTAATTAATTAATTAAAACATTAATTAATGCTCATTTTTTTCAGAACTGAGCACTTTTGTATATTGTCTGTGTTACAAATAATCTGTCAGATTCTGCTACAGTCTTCTATAAATTACTGTGGAAACCAAGAACATGTTCGAAGGTTCTGTGGAATTTATGCTGCTAAACTTTAACAGGAGTAAGACTATCACAAAGACTTAAGCCATTGAGCTCTTTTCCTTTTTCTTTTTTAAATCTAGACCTTGTTAGATTGATTAAAATGTAATTTGGACCTGTCTGCGAAAAACCTGGGGATATATTGAAGCATCTTGTATAAGAGTCAATAACAACTACATATTTTTTATCTTTAATTTATATTTAATTATGTTTTTCATGTAACTTCATTTGAAATTACCTTCTGGCAGAAACTTACTTGGCAAGGTTATTTGCAACTTAACTTAGTTATTTAGTGTATTATTGCTGTAATAATTTGTTAGATGCATCATGGATTTACAAACAGTGCAGTAAGAAACGTTTTCATGGTATTGCCAGCTCCTGAAGGAGAGGAGTTTTCCTTAACTGATTCATGAAAGTCTATTAGCTGCCTTCAGAATTGCTTTTTCCTAGAGTGATGTTGATATAACAGTAGCCTTGGCAGAGAGCATTGGCTTGTTTCTCAAGGTTAATCTCTTCTTTTGAAAGGTCCAGCAAGGTGAGCAAAGAATGGTTTACTTTTCTTACAGATGCTTTGATAAAGATTATTCTGTTTTTTTAAATATGCCATAGAGATTTATAGGAAATAGCAAAAAAGGATTCATAATAGCACTGCCATTAGCAATGCCTTCAGGTCTCTAAATTCTGTCTTGCTGGATCGTCCTATTTAACAACTTTAAAGGGAAGTTTGAGTGGGAGCTCTGTGGCTGTTCAGTTACAGGCAAGGTTGCAGTATTGAAACTGGTGGGGTAGAAACCTAAAAAAAAAAGAAAATTGCACTGTTTTTTAGACTGACATTCTGTTTTTCTGAAGGACTTAGCTTCTGCTGGTAGTCCGAGCAGTATAAAAAGTTTGCTAAAGGTCTGCCCATGTTAGAGTGAAAAAGGAATTGGACTCCCTATCTAGATGCATGAGGGTACCTAATTACACAGAACTACAAAGCCGTGAGCTTAATACAGAAATTAAGTTCATAGGTTTTTAACCTCTGAAACAAGGTCTGCTCAAAAGGTTGCCTTTCTGGTATAACTAGCTGAGGCTAGTCACAAGACAGTAAATAGTCTGTCTAAGAGTAGAATCTGCAAGAACTCTTTCCTGCATTTAGAAGAAGGGCAATTGCTGCAGAAAACTCATCTGTTTTGCTGCAGGAAAAAAGAGTCTACTTCAAAGTTGGGCAAGCAAAAGACTGGCTTTTTCTGCAGCACTTGAAAGGCCATCACTAGAAGTATAGCTTACATGCACTTCTTTGTCTGCTTCCTGGCCCATAGTTTGCTCCTCCATGTCAGCTTCTCAATTTCTGTCTTTGTGATGGTCTCATTACTTGGAGGCAGAGGGCTTAAATGCTGTAAAAAGTTGCTTTGGTGGCTTGGTCCTTCTGGTGATTTCTCCATTTCTTCTGTTTGGTCCATTTGTTTAAGGAGAAAATGTTACATTTGGCATTCAGGAAAGAGAGCATTTTTTATAACCAAAAGCCAGTTCCAAAGGAAACTGAGCATCTTGGAGAGGTAAAAAAGGCTCAAACCTTTGCAATTCTGCTTTTGGTTTGCATTCATAAGCCTGCTGCTAGAATATTACCATGTTTTTCACAGAGCTGCCAAGATGGAATGGTATCTTCCAGTCATTTAACAAAGGACTTGAAATGTTTACTGTTCTTTTGTTTTGTATTTTACAGGCAGATTTTAAACTGATGTGTGATAATGCAATGACTTACAACAGACCAGATACTGTTTACTACAAGCTAGCCAAGAAGATACTGCACACAGGCTTTAAGATGATGAGCAAAGTAAGAGACCTATTAAAAACAAAAAGCAGAAACTTTGGGGGTTTTTATGTTACCATACTTGAACATAGTAACAATGATAAATGTTATTTCATCCATCTGTGATTAATTATAGCAGTGCCAATTAGTGCTGCTATATTTAAGGGCTTGATAGCATTCTTGTTATAACTCAATAATTTGTTCTTATTTCTCAACCTTACCTGCACCACTGAAGTCTGTAGGAGCTTCTTTCAGTGGAAGCAGTTAAGATCCACATATATCAAACTCTGCTGTAAAATCCTACTTCTGTCTGAAACTTTGAAAACAAGATCTCATTTAAGTTTCATTTCTGCATAAAGAAGAAAGCACTACTTTTTTCAAGGTGGTGGGTGTAGGGGAGTTTTCAGAGGTGTTGCAAATACTTTTTGCTCAAATACAGTTGTTGACTTGTCAAATGAAGGTTTTTTTGTGGGCTGCTCTGTGTGTGCACGTGTGTGTGTGTGTGTGCATGTGTTACAGTGATGGTAAGTTTTGTGTAAAATAGACAGTTGTTTTTGCATATGCAGTTTGTTTGTTTGTTTGTTTCTCTCTTGATAGTTGGGCTGCAGAAATTCTGATGCCATGCTACCATGACCAAATCATGTTGCATCGCCATTGGAAACGAGACATTAAGAACAAAATAAGGCCATGGCCATTCCCATCCCATCCCATTATCATAGCATCTTGGCTATGAGGGAAAGGTTAAGTCCCTGCCGCTCTGTCCTTTCTGATTCTAGGAACGGCTGTTAGCTTTGAAGCGCAGCATGTCGTTTATGCAGGACATGGATTTTTCTCAGCAGGCAGCTCTTTTGGGCGATGAAGACACAGCAGTTGAAGAACCTGTTCCTGAAGTTGTTCCTGTACAAGCAGAGACTACCAAGAAATCCAAAAAGCAAAATAAAGAAGTTATTAGGTAAAGGTTTTGATGGGCATGCTTACCAGCTTGTTGCAGCTCTTGTAGTATTACACAGCAGCAAAGAATTGAGGAAAAAAATGCAGCATTTTTCCTTGAGGTCCATAGGATAAATGGTCAATTTTATTGTATTTTATTTGTTTATTTATAGAACTTGTTTAATAACCCAGTGATTCCCAACTTGAAGCAAACAATTCAAAAGATGACTGCATATTCTTTTAAACACTTAAAATTAATATCTATAGAGATATTTTTATTCTTCTTTATATCTATATTAAATAATGAGTGGTTTCTTTTCATGGTGGTTTAAAATGTTATTTTATTTTGGATATAGCCACAAGTACCTTTAGCATTTTGTCCCTTTTTTTCTTTTCCTGAAATAGTCCCATCAAAATGTAAGGGGTTCTTTCTAGGAGGGCAGAGTGGCCCCAGATCAGTGAGTGATTTTAGTTAACTTTAACCTTATCTGGCAGGTTATGGAGGTATAGGAGATAATTTCTGGAGCAGATGAGAACATCTCCCCACTGAAATCTTATGAAGCTTCTTTGTAAAATACATTGCTAGTGCAATAGTAATCCTCCAGGTAATAGGCACCCTCATGTCACAGATTCATATTTTTATAGCTAAAATCAAATGTTAGTAAAATTGTTTAAAAAAATCTGAATTTAGTCAATTTATTTTATGAGATTTTAGCAGAAACCATGATATACAAGCAACTTACGTTGTTCAGTGTTCTTGCGTAGACATCCCAAGATAGACTGAATTTAAATTGTAGAGCATTATATCAGCTGGAATTTTATGGAAAAAATACTGCAACAGAGCATCACTAGTCATGTCTTAAATAATCTGATCATGTAGATATGTTCTGCAGGTTTCTTTTTAAATCTTCAGAGTAAAAAAAGTGAAATGTATCTTGTCTCATGTTTTTTAAAAGTGAACTTTAGAGTTGTCATCAGCCACTTTTTATTTTTTACACTTTCAGCATTTTTGTAATCATTAATGCTGATGGAAGAAGTAGTGTTCTAATGTTGGGGTTTTTTTTGGAAATGGAAGACTGCAACATGTATCCTCAAAAATAATTTTAAACAGTAATTTTCTGTGGTGGAAACTCTTCTAATGATAACATACAGAAACAAATCTGTTGCTGTATGATAGAGAATTTTAAAAGTGTAATTTGTCCTTTGTTTAATGAGTTGTGTATAGAAATCAACTGAAAGCACCTTTTTGTAAACAAGACTTGAGAGGGTGGTGCTTTGGTTTTTGATTGTATTTTTTTAGAAGACACGATGATTTGGTTTGTGTGGTGTCCAGCATTAATTCTTGCATAAGCTCGACTACAGGAGTAACTTTGTACTTTGTCACAGAGCAAGAAACTGAGACTGCCAAACCATACAGTGTGGCTCTCTCTTCAATATCTACCTTCACATACAGTTCAGATAGTTAAAAATTACGACCTTAATTTTATCCTGGTACCAGTGTCTCTGCAATCGGTTGTAGTACAAATTTACTTTTCTGTTCTTTTTAGTGTTTATGTAACTTTAGTAGTTGGAATTAATTTGGTTTTTTCCAATTAACTTGAACTTTTAACATTTTTGCATCTGTAGGATTGATACTGTATTTTGATGAACAATAAGACCCTTGGAGGAGGAAAATCAAACCTAATAGCAGATATTTTTGCCTTCGCATTTCATGGTTAAAAACAGAGAAGGAGTTGAAGTCAAGGTTTGCTAAGTGTTAAAGCAGCTTAGACCTCTATACGGTTTAAAAAGTGACTTGATCATTGAACATCCTAATGTTTAAGTAGTTTTTGAAAATTTTGTTTAGGATGTTGCAATCTTCTGAACATTCTGTCAAAATTCTTGCCCTTTGAGTATTCTGTAGAGTGTGACAGAAAGTGCCAATTGTTGAGGAGTTTCCTGCTGTGTACACCCTTCCTTAAAGTTTCAATGAAACAAAATCGTATAACACATTTGTCTCGTAATAGTATGATCCTGTGATCTTTTTATTGTCTTTAATAGCAAAACTTACTTGTGTATCGGATCTGAATCTCTATACAGAGAGAAATTCTTAGCTAAGCAAATGGAAGAAGATAACCCAGGAGAGAGAAATGGATTTGGTGTGAGGAGATGCTCTACCCAGTATCTAAGGTGTTTGGCCCTAGTGTCTAATGTCCATATAATGCCCTGAAATATTTTGTTGTACAACGTTTATTTTATATATAAAATATAATGAAGACTGCCATATTCTATGATATCTTCACACTTCTCTTTATGATACTACCTTTTTCTGATTTTATGTGATAGCTATGTCCTGTTCCATCCTTGGGCATGCTTATTTGCTACGATTTTATTGTTTTGGAGCTTTAATGAAAAGGGATCTACTGAAAGATAAATTTTAAATTCTGTAATTTCAATTACAAGCAGTCATGTGATTGATACGGATTAGGAATGCTAATTGTCAATACTAACAAACATAGGAATTAAAGGACTCCCTGTTAGACTGGGAGTTGTGTCCTACTTCTGCAAGCAGCTATATGGCATAATCATCATAAATGCAGCTTGTTGGGTTTTTTCTCTGATTAGCTACAGTTTCTATCCCTCGTTATGTAATTTCTTTTCTGCATCTTCCTCTTTGGAATTTTTGAAAATAGCATATTCATGCATGTGGGAGACTAAGGATGCATACAGCATTCACCCTGTATTAATGCAGTTTTACTCCCAATCTCTGTTTGTACTTCATTTTATACTTCATTTTCATCAAGGTACAGAAACAATTAAATTTTTGAAGTTAAGTTGTTTGGTAGTTTGCAACTTCTGCTGCAAAACTTTGTAAAATGATTATAATTCCACTTAAATGCTGAAGTAGACTGACACTGGGAGAAGAGTGGGACTGATTGTTCAATTAAGCAAAGCCAGAATTCAGCCCTTTGTTTTTTTTTAGCTTTTAATTTCTACAGCTCCTCCTCTTCTCTTTTTTAGCTGCATTTTTGAACCTGAGGGGAATGCGTGCAGCCTGACAGACAGCACTGCTGAAGAACATGTCTTGGCACTAGTGGAACATGCAGCAGATGAAGCTCGGGATAGGATCAATCGATATCTACCCAACAGCAAGGTCTACTGCACATGGCAGTTTGCAGTTCCAGTTTGTGCCTGACTACTGAAAGCTTTGTTTCACGTTAGGAAACAGGCTTTACTGTTAGGCTTTCTGAGACTGGAACATCTGGGATGTATGTTCTGTGTGAAATACCAATATGGCTGTTATCTATCATTTAGTTCCCAATGAAAGCCATTGTAGGGGGTCTTAAGTGGATCTCAAGTTCTATTACGTGATGAACATCTTTGGAAATTCATTTGCAGGAAACAGTGAAATGTTCCTCAATCTTGAATTGCAGCCCTTAGCACTGAAAGTGATTAAAATAACATCACACTTCTTGTATTGCTGCAACCTCAGAAAAAGCAAACTGTGGCATAATCCTAATAGCATGAAGGGCTATTAGGATTCCCCCTCTCCCCCACCCCCAGGAAGTAACATATTTTTAAGTGTTAAATTACTGTTTTTAATGAGGAGAGTCTGTGAGCTCTTGTAGTTTTGTACAAGTAGTAGCTGTCAGCTGTTGCATGAGTACCAAATACAAAGATCTTTTATTGATTAGGTTTAGATAGCAGGTTTGACAGTCCTGAATGTGATTCTGATATTGTTCCATGTATTTGGGTTTTGTGCTCTTGCAAGAGTTAGAAGGACAAACTTGATGATGCTGTTGGTGCAGTTTTCTCTGAAGGTTCTATTTTTGGGCTGTGGGTTTTTCAGCTCTGTGATGATGGTGGTGGATTCCTTCATTTCCTTATGCTAGGATTAGAGTGAATGCTCCAGGCATTCGCTACAGATCTGTACTGACATACATTTACTCTCTTTCCCTTGAATTTTGTGGAGACTTATTCCCTCCTTTGCTCCCATTTCTTATCTGTCACTCTAGTGGCCACTGCAGTTGAGAAAAGAATCAGGATGTTGCCATATCCTGCATTTTCCACCTATTTAAAAACTATTGCAGAAGAAACTTTGCTTTGAGGCAAAAGTGGTGTTGTGTCTTCAGACTTAAATGTCCATTTCTTGGGCAGTGGCCCTTTTTATGCAGTCACCCTAGGCTCAACTGGATTAGGAAGGAAAGCTGCAAAGAACAGTGGGTGAAGGCTTAGGTTCAATGTATCTCTGTTTCTTTGGATAATTAGAAGACAAGATAGGATTGAAGGCTATTTGAAACCTTCAAAGTAAGAGTGGCTTTTTAAATCTCTTCAAACAATACCAGTCTTTCATGCTGATGCAGTCAGTTCTGCAATGTTTAAGGAAGTTTCTCAAGGTGTGCAGCTCTTAATTGCCTAGGCTGTTAAATCAACTAGACAGCCTCACTGCATGTCCCACTGAGTGTAGGTAACACTGACTGGCATGGTTTTGGAATTCAGCCATTGCTAACTTTTACCATCACTTGAAGGTAGTGTTCTTGTTCTTTCCAGTATCTCTCACCTCTGTTTTTATTGTATGCCAATATTAGCTTTGGCCTCCTATGTGGAGAGAGCTTTAAACTTTTTCAGATGGAGGGGGATGAAAAACAAAATAGGGGAGATTTATTGTTGATTTCCTTGGAAGTACTTAGTAATATTTTTGTAGGGAGAGAATAGTTTTCATTTTCCCTTTATATTGAGTGGTTACAGTCTTTTTTTTTCTCAATTCATGTATAGTCAGTTTCTGACATTAGCTTTGCTTGTTGTGGCAGATCTAGCTCTACCTTTACAGACCCTGGTGGGCTCTGTTGTCTTTCACATCTATCTTTAGCATTGTGCTCGTGTGCTTCTGCCACAGCACTTCTTCCTCTTGAAGAATTTGGTAGTGTGTTCATAAAAGTACTTCTAATTAGAGAAAGTTGTTTTCATGTGAGACAGGAAAACAAGCAGTTCAATCTAGATTTGAAAATAAGCTGTGACTTTATTTGTGGATAGGAGTTACAGTTCTGCTTCTGAAAGGAATGTGTTTGCAGTCAGAAAGGCTGGCTCTGTGCTAATGGTAATGGAATTGGGTTTGTCTTGGATGAAAAGTTTAGATCTGATTTAGAAAGATGAATAAGGTGTTGTATATTATATGATATATGAACTTCTGCTCCTAAGTCTTCTGTTCTGAAACACTTGCTAAGTGGTGTTAAATAGTTGTGACCCAAGATTCTCTATGTGAAAAAAGGAATACCAAAGTGCAGTATCTCAGTACAGCTAAAAATGCTTTTTATAGTTTTCTCTGTAAATGGGCAACTCCTTCTTTGAGTGTGAACTGTTTTGAATGATTGCTCCTGTATCTTTATGGTTCTATTCACAGATTGGTTATCTGAAAAAAAATGGAGATGGAACTTTATTATTTAGTGTAGTAAATTCATCTGATCCAGAAGCAGAAGGTAAAAGCCATACTCTTTCAAGCAAACATTTCTAGTCTTGAATGTTCTAACAGATTTTGAAGTCTTAACTGGAGATACAGATACTGTGTAGTAGAGAGGAGTTTTAAAATAGTTTTTAATTTTAAAAAATTTATTATTTTCATTAATTATTTCCCAGAGCATTTCCCCGAACACCCCAAAGGTGTTTCTGTTTGCCTTCCATATTTTCACTCTTCAGATACTTTGTTTTACTGATGCTAACAGTGAGAAAATAAAATAATACCTATTTATAAGCACTTATACATTGCTACAACTTTATAAAGAGCTTGGAAGACAAGTACACTGTAGTTTTAATACCTAATAGACAAAAGGTGAATGAAAATGCTGTAATCCTATGTAAATGTGCAACGCACAGATGCAAATTCAAAATAATCTTTTACCTCTTTATTTCCTAATTTAAATCATTAGCTAAATTTCAGTTTTAAGTTTATGAGGTTTTGCTCAATTTTTTTTCTTTAGTTCCTTGATCTTTTTTCTTTTTTTTTTGTTCTGTTACTCTGTGTTATTTATAGTGTTTTATGCTTTTCCTTTGTTTTAATTTCAAGCTCAAGATGCAGAAGTATTGAGAATTTGTAATGAATGAAATGCAATAGATTTTTGGTGCTGCGTGTCATGTTGATTTAGTACTTCCTTCTCTGCACCTTTTGAGATCAGAATTTGTTCACAGCTTTCCTGTTGTTTCACTTATGAATATGTGAATGCTTTTGACTAGTCACATTGAGAGACACAAACCTGCTAAATTCTTTTTCATTTGGTAGTAAATTTTTCTGGAATGAAATTGAGCGTTTTGGCTGCTATCAAGCCTATTACCTATTTCTGAAAAAAAAAAAGGTATTTAATGCCTCTGAAAGTATGCCACTGAAAATTTGAAGGGTGATGGTAATGGATTTCTATAAACAAACAAGCACTTAGTCAACGTAAAGAGACTGCTTTTATCACTGAAGTAACATCTGGATCTCGAAAGTTTGTGAATCAGCTACTAAAATAATTACAGATGCTGCTGTATTCCACTTAAGTGAAATAACTTAAGTAAGCTGTAGATCTTGTGAATAAGACATGGGAGCATATTTATAGCTTGTGTTTGAAATTTAAATGCAGAACCTGAATTACAGTATCTGCCCTTAATGTACAGATTAAAAGACATTTAGACTTCATGTTAATTACAGCTCTAAAATAGCAAATTCTGATTATTCGTCATAAATTGTAAACATGAAATGTTTTTCTAAGCCTTCTTTTAAATCAAATTATTAGAGGAAGAAACTCACCCAGTGGATCTGAGTTCACTGTCAAGCAAATTATTACCGGGCTTCACTACACTGGGCTTCAAAGATGAACGAAGAAATAAAGGTAAATACCAAAGACCATGTTTTAACCTGGTGTTTATTAAATGTTTTAGCAATTACTTGATATAAAATAATTTTGGTTTATACCTGTCTCAATATGAAAGTTTGCTTGGTTATTTTTATAATATATAATAATTCCATTAACAGCAGAATGCAGTTTTTATTAAATTGAATTTTTTGCTTATGAAATGTAACTTAATTAGCAATTTATGGATTAATATTTTAACTTAGTGCTATAGCCACACTAGAAGATTTCCAATAATGGTAGTCCGTTTCCTCTGGGGGAAATAATTTTTCCAGAGTAATTGCACTTAGAGTCGAGAAACAACTTCCAGTCATTTGCATTTTTGCATCGTACGACAAGGATTTTGCAGACTCTGGATTTTTTTTTCCTGGTATTATTGACCAGTTTTAATAGTTTCTAATCTGTTCTCCAGAAACCGACTGGCAACCAGCAGTAAAGTAGATGCACACAAAATGTAGAAATACAAAAGGGGGTGTGGCCATGAATCTTTTTCTTCTCAGAGTGGGGTGGTTAACATACTTCTTGATTTTCCAGTAGTATATTTATGTTTGTTTATATGGTTAAAATAGTTGTGCTGATTCTAGAGTCTGGAAGTGTCCTTGAGATACTGCTCTTGCCTTCAGTTGCAGAAAAAAATACATGGCATTTTCTCTGTTTCAGAAAACACAATCTTCCCCCCACCGCCCCCCAAGTTATCTTTTACACTTGTGCTAATCATTTGTTGTGTCTTTCTTTTACCTGTGTAGTAACCTTTCTTACCAGTGCCAATACAGCGCCTTCCTTGCAAAACAACTCTATATTTCATGATTTGAAACCAGATGAGATGGAGCTCCTGTACTCAGCATATGGTGATGAAACTGGGATCCAGTGTGCCTTAAGGTGAGTGCCTCCTTATTAGGAAGTCTAACTTCTCACAGCAATTTTTTGCAAAGCAATTTAAACTAAATCTCAAATAAGAGCCTCCAAATCCTGATTTTTTTTCTAAAACTTATTTTTAAAGTAAATCACTATAAAATTTGAAGCTAGCTTTCATCCTTCGGGTTTTTTTGGGCTTTTTTTGTTTGTTTGTTTGCTTTTGGGTTTTTGGAGGTGGGGAATATTTTGGGGGGATTTTCCATTTGTCCTTTTAAGCTATCCTATTGTATTGCAAGGTTGTAATGGATCTTGTTACTAGGGTCTTCAACCACAGTATATGATAGGTTGCCACAGGTTTAGTATTTTGCTTTAAACCCAGCAGAAAAGAAGTTTAAAAAGGCAAGTAATATATTTCAGTGGCTTTAAAACAATCGGGGTTTCGAAACAGTTAAAGCTACTTGAAAAGAAAAATGCCACTTGTCATTAAATTGTTGCTTGTGGAGGGAAGGGAATAATCACAAGCTTTTTATCTCTTGTGTTTTGTTTTTTAACCCGCTAACCTACCATCAATGATAGTTCAAGTCAAAATTTGCTGGTATTTGTGAAAAACAAGTTGCAGGTGTACTTTACTATAAAAATAAAGGAAAAAACTCTGTCTTGAAGGCCTTAATTGCTTTTCTGAAGAAGCATAAAAGAGTTAAAGAATGAAGAAAATGTAGGTGTAATGCAGAGTATTTGGGGAGAACCATATTTTAAGTAGAACTAGTTTTTATGAAAGTAAATGTTTTCTCTAATGCTTATCTCCATTCCTGCTAGCTTACAAGAATTTGTGAAGGATGCTGGAAGTTACAGCAAGAAAATAGTTGATGATCTTCTGGACCAGATCACTAGTGGCGACCATTCCAAAACTATTTATCAGCTAAAGCAGGTATGTCCTGGGTGCACTTAAATGTCACAAATTGATCAGAATAAGAATGAACCTATTGGCTTTTTAATATTGTGTGAGATGCTTTGTTTTCCACTGTCAGTTTAAGCAGTGCAAGCTTAGCTGTTCAAGCAACCATGAACCAAATCAGAGACTGAATTAATCAACAGAAGAGGAATCCTTTTTGCTGGCTAGGTCAGTTCTCCATTTGACTGCAGAAAGGAGGAGGCAGGGGATGCAACATAGCAGGACCAACCAACTGGATGGTGTTTGGGCAGCCTCATCACTCAATGTCGTGACTTACATACCTACTTCTGAGTTACATTGCAATGCTTTTGTTAAGGTTTTGTGTTTTTTCTTAATTGAAAAGCAAAATACATTTATTGTGGAAGGATTAATTATTTGGAACATGGAAGTAAAATTAAAGAACAGGTTAATTATCACTGTAGCAGGTGTCTGTTACCCTCCAGTGCTAACTTTCACATTCATGTAGTACAGGAAAAGCTTTTAGCTTATTTGCAAAAGCACTTTCCTGATGAGATTCATACTAAGATTGGAGAAAAGTTTTCTCAGAAATATGTATGATTCTAGTGAGACTGTTTGCATTCCCAAGACAAAATAAGCTAAAAGAAATTGCAAAATTTCTGAAGATAAATTTCATGTTATCTTCACTTTGAAAACCACTTGTAGTTTGAAATAATTCTCTGCTATTTAAAATGCCAACACTCTGAAAGATTGAAGAATAAAGAAAGGGAGGCAGGGTGGGAAGATGGAAAGACTTCCTGACATGGTGGAAATGAGATTATGCTAAATCTTTGCAGACTTAGAAGTGGAATAGGGTGGGTCGTGTTTGGAAATAAGGAGACAATAGAATGAAGAACACTGACAATCCTTTAGAATTTTCTGGTGTTTTTTCCCTATGGGAAAAAGATTGCACATATAACAGGAAGAAATGTAAAGGATTAGTTCAAAAAGTTAAAACCAGTATTTTGAATACTCTTCTACATATAGGAATGTGTGTATGCAACACAGTCAACTTAGCTTTAAAATAAAATGTACCTTTGCCTTTTACCACATTTTTCTGTGAATGTCATTCCAGGTGAGAATTTCTGAAGACCTCTCAAATGGTCAATGGCTATTTGCACTTGAAAATGCTGTTCAGTTGTGACATATGTGGATATATGCTGATTTTACACAATTTAGTGTGTTTCAATGATCATATGCCATGGGGTTTTATGCTTGAGCATTCTGTGCTGCTGCATTTGAGTAAGAATTAGTATCTCGGAAAGTACAGCTTTGAATGATTTGTGATCAGAAGTTACTGAAGTATTGACAAAGATACTGCATTTGAATATAAAGTTTGTGAGCAGAAGAAATAGTATAAGGGGACTCAAAGATTAGTTAAAATGCCTAATTCTAAAATATTTAGGGACAGCAACTGTTACATTGTAATTGCATTACAGATATGTGAAAAAGTTAGCTGTCTCTAGCCTCCTTTTGTGTGTGAAGTTTGAGTATAGTTGAAATGGTACAAGAAAGATGTCTTTCTCATGTGTTGAATATAAGCAATTATTGGTATTCTTTCTTTCCAGAGGCGAAACATCCCAGTAAAACCACTGGATGAAGTTAAAGTAAGTTATGCTGATACTCTGTTTGGGGTTTTTAACTGGAAAAAGTATTTTGGCATTTAAAGTAGAGAAAGTGATGTTCTCTGAGCTTCCAACATTCAAATTCTTTATTTTATTTAATGTGACTCTGTTCTGTATGGTAATATAGAAAAGATTGATAAGTGGAGTATGTGAGAAAGAAGAGGCTTTAGGTTATTCCTAGAGAGGCTGTCCTGGTTAGTTACAAATTATATATGTGGTTGCCCTGGAGAAGAGCTGGTCTTCATTTTTTTGTGAAGGTTCTACTCAAACATCACAAAATGTGGCAGTGTTCTGTGCTGGCCCAGGACCTCATTGTGGAAAATGAGTACACAAACATTCTCAGGGAACATTCTTAGTAAATATAAGATATGAAATGCTAAGATCTAAAGTATTTCTTTGTTCTTCAGGTTCTGCCAGTTCTTATAAAAGAAGAGCACAAGTTGCGTAATACCTGTCTGGATTCTTCCAAACAGATTATGGTAAAATGTTTGGAGGGTAGGGGAGGGAAACAACAGGGGAAAAAAACATAAAAGAAACTAAAAAGTAGTATTGAGACATTATTTTGTTTCAGTGCACGATCTGAGGTAGAATATTAAAATTACAGTATCTAGAATAAGGTTTCAGTACTGAAAATGAATTCTCTGCTATTCAGTCTGGTTTTGTTTGTGGCTTTATTGTTCTGTATCCTCCAGCTTATTTCACCATGCATAACTAAGCCTCAGAGGCAGAAAGGTCGCATAGGAATCTGAAGAAGATACTTGATCTGCTGATTGATATTTGAGGTTCAGCCTGCTGTAAAATTGGAAAAAACTCCGTTAATCTTAATCAGTTTTACCACATCCAGAAAATGTCTATTAGAAAGTATGGGTAAATAATGCATATCTTATGCTTTTATGGCTACTAATCAAATCTTTCTTTAAGTGGTACAGGTTTTATCTTGCAAATTATTTGTGACAACAGAAGATATGCACTGCATTCCATGGCAATTCACATAAAAATAGTATGGATCACATTATAACAACTAAAAATTTTCATAGTTTTATAAATATTACTTACATTTTGTAGAAAGGTGTGGACTTCTGTAGAAGGTGACTGGTTAAGTTATTTCATGAAAGTGCTATTTTATTCTGAATACTATTCATTTTCGTATTTCTGAAAGATAATACCTGGTTGTGTGTTTACCTGAGTGTCTCGTTTCTCCTGCTGGAACAGGCACCCTCAGAGATTTCTCTGTTTTGAAGCTTAGTGACTCTGATTTCTTCCTTTGTGCCATTACATTAGCAATATTGCAACGGGTGTGGAAAGACAGGGAATTGTGCAGTGCAGGCTGTATTTCATTATTGAAATGGATAGAAAAAATACGAGAGAGGCCAGCTCCTGCTCATACTGTGGAGAGGGAGGCCCACTGTACTAAAAATTTCAGTAAATCCAGTGTTCACATACGGAGAAGATGAGGGATACTGGTAATACTGCCAGCTGCCAGAGTTCTACCATGAGACGTGGCTGACTTGAATGTGTAATTGAGTTTCAGCAGTCCTGGATCATGACCTAAAAGACTTGGGCTACTGTGCACATCCCTGGCCATTTATGTGACTGGTCTGTCCAGGAACCTTTCTGAGCTGTCTCTGAATTTCAGGTTAGCCAAGATGGTTATGGATGCTCTAGGTGTTGAGATACACACTTCTGAGAGAATGGATTTGTGCCTTAAAGATTGGAAAGTTACTATGACAGCTTGTCACTTTTGCTAGTCATTTTATTTCTTGTATTTTAATAGGTTGGAGAATCTGCTGGAGACAGTAACACTTCTGACTTGGACTTTCTCTCCATGAAGCCGTATTCAGATGTATCTCTTGATATTTCTATGCTAAGTTCGTTAGGTAAGTAACTAAATATACAAGACCTCAGTTATGGTTTAGTTATACCATTTAGACAAAATGACAGCTGGATTTGCTAAGACTAAAAAAAGTGAGAAGTAGTAAGAAGTCTACATTTGACACAGGTAAAAGTCTAGGGCTGATAAATGAAACCTTGCTCTGTTTTTCCTTTGAGACATCCGTGTATCCAAGCTAACTTTTCCTGTACAACTGAAGAAAAGAAGGTATTTGTACATCACTATTTCGATAGCTTTGCTTGTATTTCATGTGTTCATAGTAACATAAATTTCAAGAATCAATGTGAAGCTTTCACTCAGAAATTATGTTGCTTCATATGATGTCTTTTAAAATAACTTGGGAATTAGGTAAGTATGTGAAACTTGATTGTATTGCCACTCGGAATATCCTGAAACAAAAATCAGAAGAAACTTCTGGTGTTTATCTTCAGTTGTGTAAAAGAATTTGGATGCTGTTTCAAATATATGCCTCTGATAGTTATCCTTTAAATACTACAAGAAGTACTGTTGCCACTTCCACAGGCAGCTGAGCTGGTCAAATGTCTTAAAACATGTCATCCAAGCAAACAATCTGCTTATGTTTTAAGGTGCATTTAATTCGGAATGTGAAAGAGGCCAAACTATCTATTATAAAACACAACCAAACTAATCGAAGACTTAAAGGGGAAAAAAGATTTCTACAAATTTCTCACATAGGTGCCGTTTGAAAAGCAATTGTAAGCTCTAATTATGCTGTCTCGCTCTAATTTTATTGCAGTTCAGTAAAAAATGAATAAATATCCACTTTATAGAAAATGTTTAGACATATCAGTCTTACTATAAATTTCATGCACCACTGAAAGCTGCTTATATTTTCTTCTTTGACCTTTCTGTAAGTAATCATACTTCTAGATTAGTTAGCTTCTAGAGAGAGTTTATGGCATTACTTCTTATAATTCTTGCAAAATTAACATTTAAGAAAGAGAAGGGAAGGAATTTATCTTCCTGTTTAAAGTTGAGGGAATTTTTTTTAGGTCTTCAGTGAAAGAATAGCATATATTGGCACATACATCCAGTTCTTTCCAATTTCACAGTTTTATTTGGCTTACTACAAAATCAGTGTAGCTGGAGAAGATACTGTTCTTAGAACCTTCTGTGATGGGGATTTCTTTGCCTCCATAGGTTTCATGTTCTGTTTTAACTGTATTTTGAGTTAGATATTTAAGTAATCTTTTTGCTGACTCTTTTGCCACAAACTAAATGTGTTATTTACTGTGAGGATGGTGAGACACTGGCACAGGTTGCCCAGAGAAGCTGTGGGTTCCCATCCCGGGAGGTGCTCGAGGCCAGGTTGGATGGGGGTTTGAGCAACTTGATCTAGTGAAAGGTGTCCCTGCCCATGGCAGGGGGTTGGAACAAGATGGCTTTTAAAATCCCTTCCAACCCAGGACAGTCTGCCCATGTCTGGATAAGGAAGACAAATTAAGTTCTTACAGCTGTTTAAATACTGGGAGTCAGTTCAGTTTCAGCCATTTCTGCATGGCACTTTCCTTCATCTTCCAATTTTAGAAGCTTTTTAGAAGTGCGAGGGAAAATGCAAGATTGAGGTAATTTGTGTAATAGACAATGCTTGTGTTAATTAAGTTTAGAAGTTTTTTATAGTGACTTGGTAATTCATGGGTCAATGTACATGTGCTAATTATGGGTTTTGGTTGGTGACTCTTAGGAAAAGTGAAGAAGGAGCTTGATCATGATGATAACCATCTACATCTGGATGAAACAACTAAGCTGCTTCAGGACCTCCATGAAGCTCAGGCTGACAGAGTGGGATCCCGGCCATCATCCAATTTGAGTTCCCTCTCCAATACCTCTGAAAGAGACCAACATCATCTTGGTAAAGTTAGCTGTGTCACAGAAGTTGCAGTACTTGTGCTCTATTTGAAATTAATTTAAACACAGTGTAATTTACATAAAATCTTTGTGGGAAACTACTCTGATAAAAGTGTGCTGACTGATCATGTTTTAATTTTTAAATACGCATGGCAAAGATAACTAACATGACATACTTTTGACCTCCAGAACTAAGAGCACTAATTGTAGTTTTCTATATTTTGATTAGGTGTGATTTAAGTAACTGTCAGGTAAATTGATACTGGCAATTCTCTATAAGCACTTGCAATTAATGCCCTTAGTTACACTAAGGAGTATATAATGATTATTTTACTTCGGCATAGTTGTATGCAGCAAGTAACAGTTGGGATTCTACAACAGCATCTCATTGTCAACTGTAAAATTCAGTGATAAGACAGGATGATAGTATAACATACTGCTTAACAATTTGGTGCCATTTCTGAGAAGGTAGAAGATGTTGGATCGATGATACTCTGTTGCATTTTTGTATAATTTTTGAACTCAGAGTGATAGCATAATGATTACTTTTCCAAAAATTATCTAAATTACTAAGAATCTTGTGATTTCTTTTTCATAATCTCCTGTTTAAATATCATTTAAATGTGTGTCTTGCTTTAAAAGTTAAAAAGAACATGTGAAATAACCATGCTGGTTTTTTCTGTACTTTTAAATGTTTTGATTTTTTTTCCCATGTTCAACAGGAAGCCCCTCTCATCTGAGTGTTGGAGAACAGCAAGACTTGGTTCATGATCCCTATGAATTTCTTCAGTCTCCAGAAACCTCAAATGCTACCAGTAACTAATCTGACATGTACTATATTTATTTTGTATTTTAATTGTATTATGTTTTTATAAAGTTTTTGTCCATGACAGAAACGGCATTTTTGTCCTCTTTTCTATGAGGATTGCTGTATAATATCATCATGTATACAGGATTAAACAAGCAAACATAAAAATAATCCCAACCCCAAACTAATTAGTGCATCATGTTGTTAGCAGTGTACCAAGAACTACTTTCAATTTGTTTGTTAAGGAAGAGTGTGTGAACCTTGACTGAAAAAGAGCAAATAATGTGTTAGAAAAATGTGTATTTTATAGACACTGAAAAGTGATAATTTTCCCAGAATCATGGCAGTCATTAAGTGTTTGCAATACAATTATCTACTAGTTCTGTTCGGGTCTTAACCTGAACATCTCCAAGGAGGAACAAAGAACTGCATGAATTGGGATCATTATTATGTTTTCCATCTCCTAATGCTAATAATCTGTAGAAATTGTTTTAAAACATTTCCCCGTATTTTTAAATCTTTTTTAAATCACTGTAGAGTGCACTTAATTTGAGAGTAACAGTACTTTAGTTGCAGTGAAATGCTCATTTACAAGACTTCTATCCTGGATTTGAAAAAGATGAATGTTTTTGTTAACCCTTGTATCTTGAAACACAAAGAAAAGATAATAGTTGTATTTTTTAATATGATGTGTATATCTCATAGGATGGAAAAAATATTGGATAAGGTGTGCTTTTCAGTAATTTCAAAATAAAACTTTTATAATACATCAATACTGAAACTGAGGGGTTTTTTACTATAGCTATGTGCAAGCAGACAAATGTTATGAATTTACATTGTTTTGTAAATATTAATAAAAATAGAAAAGCAGTTTTCCTGTATAACAAATATGTTGTTCTTGCCAGAGAAAAGTTTGCTTCCTTTACTAAGTCTGAAATACTGAAGAGTTTTGGGTTGAATTCATGTGCTGCTTCAAAAGATGAATTTTATCATGCCACATGTAGCTATAAACAAAAAAACCTGTAAGTTTTTAGGAACCATCAAGGAAGTCAATCAGATAACTGATAGTAAAGTCTTGATAAAGTCTAAATAGGAGGATTGTTTCATTCCAAGTGGGAGTGCTGAAGAAAGCACATGGCGAGGCTTTTCTGTCTGGGAGTTTTTAGGAATGTGTGTGGCAGTGTTCTTGGGCTCCTTTGCTGCTCCTGCATTCTGACTCATCATGACCGTGGGTTCTTGGGTGTGACATGGATGATCTGCTGCTCTGTGACAGTGTTGTTGGAGAGGGTTTGCGTGGATACACAGCCTTGTGTCAGTCTGCAGCTTCCCACAACAATTTCAGTTGAAAAGTGTCTTTAAAACTAATGTGGTTTTGATCTCTAGTAAATCTGATTTCTCATACAATAAATATAAATTGATTCCTGTAATAGACCCTAAATTATAGTTACAGTTGGTGAGGAAATCTTTATTGAAACACTTGCTGTTGAATTGCCTGCCTTAGCTCTTGAATAAAATTCCACAGTAGAATGTTTAAAATACCCCTCTAGAGGAATGTGCTGGTTTGTTTTTTGTTTGAACTGCTGAAAAACTGAAATAACGTGCAGTATCTTATTTTATACCTTCACCTTGGGTTTCAGACAGAATGCACTCAAACTCTGTGAGATTCTGTAGACAGGTCTTTATGGGCTCCGAGTTGGTTCTATAAAAGGCTGGATGTTGTTTGCATCATGGCTGTACCAGAGAGCACTTTGTGCCTAAGGAAGGTTTGCTTATTTGTTCAGCCTGTCTGGCCCTTAAGCAATATTAGTTATGCACAGTAATCTCCAGCTGCTGTTCCATGGGTGCTGGACAATCCTTTCAATAGGCCTACTGCCTGCATTCCCCAGGAAAGAAATGCTTTTAGGGAAAAACTTCCCAGAAGCAAATACAAATGTTTTTGCTGTAGTGGCTTCTCATGAGTGGCAATCGTTGACTTGTAACCTGTTTCCTGAATGTACTGATACACATGATTGGGTTCACTAAATGCTGCAAGAAAAGCTTTCATGTTTCTTTGAGAAATCTCATTCTCCTATGTTCTGTAGAAAGATTGGACTCCTGAGTTTGCAACCTCTGGTAAAAAAATGCTAAAATTTTAAAGTAAGTGGTTGAAGTAACTTTTTTCACTCACTTGTTTGTCACAGTGCATTTTTACTGATTCTCAAGCTGAAAGAGAATCTCCTGCTCCTCTTCCTTGTTGGTGTATGTGCCTGTGCTTTCACCAGTGGTACGCTGATGCATTTTTGAAATGATTCTGGTTTATTTGAAAAAAAGCCTTAAGAAGAAATTTGCCAGTCCTTTTCTTACTTATTTGAAGGGTAAAAAATTCCCTAAGCCGTGTCTTATTTGCTGATCTATGCAGGTGGTAAATTCATAGACATAGAAAAGCTTTGAACTAACCAGTAAAGGCCTGTAATCTTATGGTCCTATTTAAATATTAAGAATTCGAAAACCTTGATTTAGTTCTGTGAGTTTATTCAACATATCATTATTTATTTAATCCAAGAGAAACACCATTCCTTTCTTGTGTGTCTGGTAGATATTTCCTGTTTGGCTCATTTGGAAGAAGACTCTGTGTCTATGGCACCCCGTTAAAATCTGTGATAAATGGCGTGTAACATCTTCTAGCTAGGTGGCACCATATGTCAACAAACTTTATGTGAGTTCCCATCAGTGGGAATATTTCTGATGCTGCCATTGAAATAGACGGGAATTTCCCAGGGTGTTTTGTAAAATCAACCCAGGGTTTCTATAAAAAATTGAGAAAATTAAATGCTGTATCAAAAAGTGTATTGCACTAAGGATGTAAGCAATGGTAAGAGAAATCTTGGATCTGTTCTTCCACAGGGTAGAAATATATCAATGAAAATGTAAAATGGTCTAAATAACTGATTTTTCTTTTCTCTTTTGTATGTCTATCATCAATCTTATGTTTTAGCACAGTCATTGTCAGTGGCAGCAAAGGGAATGTTGAGACTGTATTACACACATTGCAAACATCTTTGTAAACAAAGATTCCGCATGGAGCAACTTTATTCCACTGTCTGAAATTCACAAGTACAGGGACAGAATTTACCTGAAAATACTAGGAAAAAAATAATAGTAAAAAGTCTTTCTAATGTTCCTCCTTTGCTCTTAAAAAAAAAAATAAAAAAGAAAAAGCACAAAGACGTGTTTAAAGTCATGCAGTTCTTTTGCTTTCTGGCAGAGGCATTGCTACGATGAGAGATTTATGCAGGTGAGACCTGCACAGCTGACCATCAGAAATAACCTGATTTCTCCACCCCTACATTCCAGAGTGAAGGGCTGGTCCTTATCATGCCACTCATTTTTGTGTTTGTTGCTTTGCTGTTGTTTATCTATCTGGCCACAGTAGGATTTGGAGTCTGCACACCATTACTTCCATATGGATGGAAATACGCTGCTTTTTCTGGTTTAGTTTTTTCTACCCTTCTACCATCCTTCTTGGAATATGTTTCATTATAAATGCTGATCCTGTGTGCTAATAAGGGGAGGGCAGAAGAAGCCCATCCCACTTCCCAAGGAGGGCTAGGGCATCTCCAAGGGATGGCATTTATTCCTAGTGCGTTTCAACCCCCACTTGTCTGTTGCAGAACTCAGTTAATGTAGATTAGTTGGGTTTGTGTTGCAGGAGGGTATGTGTGTATGTAACTGTAAATGTGAATTATGTGTTTAAAGATCCTTTCACTAAATTGTGGCTGCCAGTAAAGGGGCAGGGGGTGGGAGAGCGAGAAGAGCCACAAATGTTTGGAAGCCAGGGGGCAATGCTTCGCAGTAGAATGGCTTTTCCCAGACTGATCAGAAATTACTATAAATCTTAGAAAGTAAGACTGGATGCTACTTTTGCAAGGAAAGACCCCTCAGAAGCAGCCCTGTGACAAAAGCAGAATTCCCAGCTCTCCATTTGCTTATGGGGCACTCAGTCCATCGTTGCAGGATTAAAACTTGGTGAATCTGTAGTGGAATTATGAACTAACGCTAACTTTATTTTCAGAAGGGTCAATTTGGTTAACATTAAATACCTTATTTTATGTTAGGTTTGCTTCTTTGGCAATTCATTACATTACAGAGCCCAGTCTGAAGTTCTGCATAATGTTCAAATAAGACTCTTTTCATTTTACATGGGAGAGAGGGAATGGTTTAACAGCATAATGAGAAAGAAAACACTGATAGGCAGTATTTCATTCACTTTTTTATGTACAAAACACAGATTGTTGCTAGGAAATGGTAGGGTGTCAATGGAGCACTCTTATGACAGCACTGTAATTCTTGTTGAAACAGAGGTTGAGCAGTCAACACAGCTGTAGGTCTAATGCTAAAGGTTTTTGGCAATGTGTTTAAGAAAACAGTCTTAATTGTGTCCCTGCTTTTGCTTCTTTTGAACATACACTGGAAAAAAATGGTTGCTGATGAGTATGCCTTTATAGATGAGTAACAGCCTTGCTGAAGCTCTGATGTGCCTGCAGTCCTGTTTTTTCAATCATTTGCGTCCTCTGTGTTATCAGCTGAGGAGTTGTGTGTCAACTGTGTTGTGTTCCATAACCATTTACAATGCTGGCGAGACCCAGGGAAGGAAGACAGAGACCTGTAAATCCAGCAGCATGCTGCATTTCTTGCTCAGGAATCCTTGGAAAAGATGACAGATGAGGTTATCCCATTCAGAGGTCTTCCCATATATCTCTTTTTCTGGAGGAGGAGATAGGTCTATGCTAGGAAGACATGAAGAATCCTACCAACTGTTGTGGAGCCTCCTTTTGATGCTATTTTCAAAATATAATTGGTCTATACTGGCTGTGGAATGTAGTAAGAGGTTTTGATTCTAACACTGACAAAAGTATAAAAGAAAAGGCAGCCAAACAGGCATTTCTTGCCTTTTTGCCAAAGCGCTTCTATGTTCTAGCTGACAGAGGATTTAAGTACAAGAAATACTGAGACTTTTTTTTCTTAAATTTCTGCCTCTTCTAGCAAACATTTGAAGAAGCAAAACCCTAAAACTTCTGCATCTCTGCAATAGTCCTTTCTGCATCAGATTTTTTTCCTCCAGCTTAGCTGCGGTTCTGTTTCTGATGAATAATAACTTTGCCTAGACATCATAGGAAATAATTGCATTTGGGCACACAATGAGACTTCCTGGACTGGTGAAGAAAACACACCTTCCCATTGTCCTCGTGTTGTGTCAGTGAGCAGTCATTCTCTTCAAAATATTGGTAATTGCTGTCATGGTAACAAAACAAAAACATGGTGTGGCAACTATTTTCAGCTTTGCACATGTGATATCTCTCCTGGCTGTAAAACACTCCCGTTTTTATCCAGGACAAGAGGTGTCCTCTAGTTTAGGCCTGGCATGGATAATTTTTTTCTGAACAATGGTCCAGGTGTATGTGGGGGTTTGTTTTGTTCTGTTTTGTTTTGTTTTGTTTTGACATGCTTTCTCAGGCACATGGGCAGCAGGTTGAAAGGTAGGAGGGGAATGACAGGACAACCACTGCAGAGCGATCAGCTTATTCCTAGTAGCTATTTGCACTGCTCATGAACACCTCTGCAGCTGGGATGGGGTTGGCACTGGAATTCTGGGGGCCCTGGCAATACTAGCCCTTGAGTTCTTTAGCATAAGACAAACCAAGCAAAAACGACCACAGGAGCTTCACAGGAACCTGTGGTCATGTTGCAACTTGTAGGAAAAAACGGTTCCTCAGATGGCTGTAGCAAAACAGCCAAGAAAACAGTGGGAAGGAAGGTGAGAAAAGCTGGTGGGGAAGGAACACCTTTGGAGGAATGGGGGTGAATTATGAACCAAGTGTGCACAGCTTTCATGTGTGACCTTTTTCCTGGGCTTTTGCAATAACAATTTATTGCAAAATTTTAATTCATTTCATGCATCTTTTCTTTATTTTCTCTGCCTTCTTTTCTCCAGCTAACAATGACTTGTAAGAATTGTAAAGAGCACCCAGAAACATCCAACCCTAAGGAAGGCACTTCATCTACCCCTGAATATTAGGGAGCATTTAATAGTAAATGATTGTCTTAGGATGTAATTCTACTGAGTTGGGGAAGAAAATGGAGCCTGAGGGCTTTTTTAGAGTGTAGATTTACTTCCTGTTCTGAAGAAGGCATGCTGACCTTGCCGCATTTGGGTTTGATTCCAGGGAGGAGGATTCAAAAAGGCAGAAGAAAGAAGATTGTAACGGAGGATTAATTAGTTCCTAATACTAATAATTAGATTTTCAATCCACACAGTTCTGTGGCATGTCACAGGCTACCTAAAATTTGAGAAATGGTGGAGGGTCATATTTAGCTTTCAGTCAGTATGTATAAAAATCTGAAAAAAATATAGTCTCCCTTCTTAATATTGAAAATCCACTCTTGCCAGTGAGAGGGAAAGGTGCAAAATGAACATAGGTCTAACTTGCACAAGAGGAAAATAAGCTATACTGGATAATTTTTTTCATTTTCTCTTACTATACTGAAGCTCTTAACAAAATAAAAAAACCCCAACATTTAAAGTCATTTGATACAAAACTGTTAGAAGGGGCACCTACCTGATCACAGTTTGTTCTCCTTTGAGCAATCTTGTCATAAATACACTTGATGCCTTCTTAACTTGTTTTAACACATTGCTGGTCTTCCAGTCATCACCGTGTTTTCTCACCCTGTTGCTGCTACAATTGACCCATCAGTGAAAAATGTGCTAAGAAAAACTTGAATGATTCTGCTCTAGCCTTTGACAGAAATAAACATGAATATGTCATCAAGAATCAACACTTTTATCTCTGCAAAGACAATGTATAAATTATCTAATAAAGGAAACAAGTTCCAGGTTTTAGGGATATTCTGATTTTTTTTTTTGAGATGGCTTGGCCATCAGAACTTTATAGTTGTTCTAATCGTTCATACATGTACTTTCATTACATATATAAAATTCCATATCTTTTATTAAAGCAATCTTTTACTACAACTTGTAAACTCACAAGAAGAGAGAAGATATTCTGGTCTTAAATGTTTAGAAGTGCTTTTCTAAAAATAATTTTGCTGCTTCAAGGTACAAAATTGATTAAAGCACCGCTTCTATCTATTTTATGGATCTCTACAAATTTTTTTTAGAAATCTGTCACACTCTTATGTGTAGAATAAGGCCATTGCAGTATCAGTAGCTGCCTTGAAACTTAGTCAAATTTAGTCATGTTTTTATGATACTTGTTAAACTAAGGCCAAATTCACAAGTGTTACCTGTTTTGAGTATATTTTTCACCTTCCTTCAGTTACTGCACTGCATCTTTACTAACTTCCTCCCCCGATTTAGACAGTTTCAGGAGGACCTAGTAAGGCAGTGCCTGCTGCTTGCCAAGGCAGTAAAGAGAAAAGATCAGTAAGTATTGATTGAAAGGTAGGTGAGGAGCTGAAGGAGGGAGAGTCCATGACTGCAAGATTGATTGATAATAAAGTGCACAGCAAGAAATTCTTTCTGAGATCACAGAATCAATCAGGTTGGAGACCTCTGAGATCACTGAGTCCAACCTTTGACTGATCACCATCTTGTCAACCAGACCATGCCACTGAGTGCCACTTCCAGCTGTTTCTTGAGCACCTACAGGGATGGTGACTCCACCACCTCCTTGGGCAGCCCATTCCAATGTTTAACAGCCCTTTCCATGAAGAAATTCCTCTTGATGTCCAGCCTGCATCTCCCCTGGGGCAGCTTGAGGCCATTTCTTTTTGTCCTGTTGCTGGTTGCCTGGGAAGAGAGGCCGACTCCCACCTTGCTACAACCTCATTTCAGATAGTTGTGGGAGATTTGTATATTTTACCAAATTGCAATACGCTAAAGGTGGGTTGGGCTGCTTTTTTGTCCTCATCCATTTTCAGGCAGCCAAAAGCCAGGCACTTGCAATCAAAGTGCTTGTAGTAAGGGTATTTCAGACTTTGATGATGACAGTGACTAAATAACTGTGTGGAAGCCAGAAATTACTGATGCGTGTTTTACAATCAATGAGAGATGGTTTCTCTCTTTCCCGTGGTTTTCTTGATAATATCTCACTTCTTGGCAGAGTTAAACACATTCACTGCAAATCAAACAACACCATCAGCTTTTTTCAATAGTTTATAAAGAAATCAGCTTTGAAATTTTCACTTCCTTTCTACATAAACTTCAGGGATTTTCAGCTCTAACTGTGCTTCCAGTTTGTTTCTAGTCTATCTGTAAATATCTTTAAGTTACGTACCAACAGCTTTGATTTGTTTTAGAATAATGTTAACTCATCATTAGGATTTGGAGTTAATAGCTCTGAAAAGCAGGGACTACAGAACTGGCTTGAAGCACAAGAAAAGTGATCTGATGGAATTGCTTCTCTTAACTAAATTTGTAATTCAAAACCTTGTCTTTTTGCTGGTCCTCCGATTCCTGCAAGTAGGGATAGGCTTTGTATTTCTATCTAGCATAGGTTCACATTTACCCTGCTAAACAGAACTCAGCACCTTGTGAAAACACATGGACGGCACAAACTGCTGGGTTTGTACTCCAGGGCTCACCGTCATCCTACCCCAGTTCTGAACACTGTGGTTTAATTACAATGGTATGAAATATATTGACTAGGCATATGTTGGGATGTACCTCCTTCACTCACTGCGTGTTTTTCTTGCTCTAAACAAATATTTGTTCTGTCTAATTTTCTGGAACATATATGGAAATATTTTACAAATAAGAATAGTAATAATCATGGCACTCCTTGAGCCATGCAAATCTTCGAGTATAGTGTTTTTACATGCCTTTCAATCTTGCCTTTAGCATGGTTGCAGAAGAAATATGACATTTGAACTTCAAAGGTCAGGTTAGCTGAGTGTTGAATGGATGTAATATAACAAAGCTAAAACTGACTGCTTAAAACTTCATGTATATATTTTGTTTATACAGAGAAAACATGAAAATTTTCTGTATTCTATGCTGATAGTATGCATGATATTGGATCTAAAAATTTCTGCATATATGGCTCATTCTTTAAAATATTAATCTGAATGAAATATCTGTTATATCTCTTATGCAAATATTTTTTGAAGAGCCGTGTTTGTCTTTTTTTCCACTCAACTGAAGGATGCTAATCTAATACAGAAAAAATATAATATTCTGCCAAATGTCCACAGGCAAGATTTGTATGAATGGCAAAACAGCTGAAAATGGTATCTTATGTGTTCTGTACTTCGTTTGATCTTTTTTCTGTAACAACATGGTGGACAAAAGCTTGATCACAGTGAAGATGATTTCACTTAAGTGGAGGCAAAACTTGCTACAGGTATCTAGAATTCTCTTTTCTGTTCTGTCTATTGCCAAACTGTGGACACTATAAGGAAGCTGGGCAGAAGAACCTGAAAATATCTATGAGAGAGAGGAGGAAAAGACGCTGTATCAGGAACCTCCAATATGGAAAACAGGGCAGGATATGCCTTGGTCTTCTCTTCACATTTAGTCTGAGTCATTTTTCTTGTGAACAACCATATGGTGTTTCTCTCTCGCTGCCTGTCCTCCATCTAAGGAGAGCAGCAGTTGTCTAAAGTAATAAAAATCTGTAGGTTGGCCATTATTTAAAGGATTGATGTTTGAAAAATCAAGTAAAGAATAAAACTGTGGAAAGTACTTGATGCTGTTATAAAAAAAAACGTAGGAAGGAAGGAGACAGAAGAGAAAAAAAGTGAGTATTTTGGTAAAATAACAGTGAACAGTCACCCTTTTCTGCCATGCCGTGCAAAGGCAGAACTGAAATGATTTTATTGGAATTTGCATTTTGACACTCGCAAGTGAAATGGTAATTCCTCAAATTTGTTTGAGATCATGAGGATACTTATATTTCCTTGGACATGTTTGGACCTCTGCTCTTTGGGTGTGTGCCTTTTGCTGCATATTGTACAGTTAGCCAAGCTGAGTGGGCACCACAGAGCATAGAGAAAGCTGGTTCCAGGTTTCTAGGTCACCTGTTTGTCAGTTTGGTTAATCCAGGTAAATGGCCCCAAAGTTAAATATCCGCACCCTTAATTGGGAATACGTACAGTTGCATTTTTAAATCTCTGGACAACAAACACTGCACTCTGTTTATCAGGCACAAACAAGCTCTACCTTTTGAAAGTAGTGGCAGATCTTCCAAATAATACTCTTCCATACCATTATATACTAAATGAAACTGTAACAAAGGTTCTTCTGTGATTTGAGAACAACCAGTCTGAAGCTTGTAATATTTTTGTAGGTTTTTGGGTTGTTGTTCTTTTCCATTATCTTGTTCTTTTATTGCTGCCTCAGAGCCAGAGTTCTGAGGCTTTTGTTCTCTTACCTTCTGGTTATTAAACTACAGTGTGAAACCTGTCCTGTTGAGCTCACACAATACGGGTTAAACGGCTTCTGATATAAGAAACACAGAAAACTTGTAACACTGTTCTTGATGAATGAAATTACTGAACAACTTTTGGAGGACTAACATTTCACTTCTGCTTTAAAAAAAGAGTCAAAATCCTCTGTGTGATGACAATGGATGAATGAACAGTTTATGTGTGCACAGGCTTTCTTAAGCAGTAATATAGATCTTCTGTTTCAAATGATTTGCATCTCTAGGCCCTCTGTTTTAAGATGCTTGCTTTGTCTTAGGGCTTGGCCAGTGTTAATAAAATAGAAATATTTATACTGGCCTTTGAATTGTTAACTGACTCAAGCAATAGCTTAGCAACTGAGGTAACAGAGGAGGTTATCTCTAGCATTCTGTTCTCTTACCATGCTACTTTGCTGCCAGAAATGCTATGAAAGGCTCCAGAAAAAATTATCTCCTGGCCGATGGTGCACAGGGACTAGAACATTTCTGAAGTTTACTAATGAAAAACTGGCCTGCAGTGACTCATGGTGCTATGCAGTAGTATTCCTGTTCTAATTCAGGATAGCCTTGTAACTTGATTTAAGAATGAAATGAATTGATGAAGTTATAATACTATGGGTGTGATGAGCACAGAAAGGCTCGTTGATACCTGCACTGAATCATAAAGCTGCAGACATAATTTTCTAGCAGTCTGAGTTAGCAGATCCTCATGGACTTGCTTTAAATGAAGCCCTGCAACGTGCGTGTGTGTGCATCTTATGTCAGCATATGTAATATATATGTGTACTTCAGATAAAGAATAATGCAAATAATTCGCCATTTGAAAGTGCTTCTTTTGCTGCTCTTCTTTGTGTTTTGTGTGTTGGGCATTTTTGTTTGTTTTTGTTTGGTTGGGTTTTAGTTGTTTGTTTTCTTTTTTAAAGAAACTAGTTATGTCTATAATTTCATAGAATCATAAAATGATAGATAGGCTTGTGTTGGAAGGGACCTTAAAAATAATCTAGTTCCAAACTCCCTGCCATGGGCAGGGATACCTCCCACTAGATAGGGTTACTCAGAGCCCCATCCAACCTGGCCTTGAACACTTCCAGGGATGGGGCATCCACAGCTTCTCTGGGCAACCTGTTCCAGTACCTCGACACCTCCACAGAACAGAATCTAATCCTACTCTCTTTCACCTTGAAGCCATTCCCCCTTTCCTGTCACTACCTGGCCTTGTAAAAAGTCTCTCTCCATCTTTCTTGCAGGCTCCCTTTAGTTACTGGAAAGCCCCCATGAGGTCTCCCTGGAGCCTTCTTCAGGCTGAACAATCCCAACTCTCTCAGCCTTTCCTCATAGGAAAGGTGCTCCATCGCTATAATCATCTTGGAGGCCTCCTCTGGATTCGCCCCAACAGGTCCATGTCCTTCCTGTGCTAGCAGCCTCGGAGCTGGATGTAGTGCACAAGATGGTGTCTCATGAGAGAGGAGTAGAGGTGTATCCCATTAATGATTTTTTAGTTGATGGAAAAATACAGGCATACTTTGTATGGCTTACAGGTTAATTGGAGAAAAACATTCTGTTTTCTAATTAAAAACTCAGGAGATTTTTTTTTTCTACCCTGTGCCTAGGAGGTAGGTATCAGTATCTTGGTAAACTTGATTGTGTTTTGTAGAGTATTAGCTGTGAATCCTCCTTAAATATTAAACACCACCTGCACTAACTTAAAATAGTTTTGCACTGTTACACAATCAAGCAATATCTAGTGTACTAAAAAACCCTGTAAAAACTGTAGCAGTTGTGAAAAAATATATGATTATGGTTAACCGGAGATTTGTTTCATTTGCAATATCCAGTTCTGAAAGATTATTTGTGACACCTCTTTTTTTCTGAATGGTATGATGAGTTGTAATTTGCTGCTAAAGATTTGCTAGGATAATTCTGACAGGAAGCCAGCACAACAATGTGCTCGCAGTATAGTAAAATTATAAGTAAGGCAGAGTTTTGATTAATACTACTCTTGGAGGAAAGCCTTTTTGTTTATTCCTCTGAAGAAGTGGGTTGGCACTTCTATAGTCAGACTGTAGCACTGATTAAGTTGACTGCTCTATCTATTTATAAAGTGGAGGAAAGTATGGAAATAGTAACAACACAAGCCTCCCAGTGTTGGACCTTTTAACACCTGGTAGTATTTAATTATTGTCTGTTTTCTTCAGATATTTCTAGAGGCCCAACTACTTTGGGCTTTGCAAACTGCCAAGCAGCCTCATGATACTGCCCTTGGCTGGTACTACTGGTACTCTGAATATCCGAAAATTAACAAGGCTAGTGCAGGTTCTGAACTAGATTTCAGTTTATGCTTTGCAGCTCCAGTTTAGGAACTCCAGCAGTGTTCTGGTAAATATAAACATTTTTTTTCTCTTGTTGCCATGTCTAATGTTTTCTGGCCCTACAAATTCTATCAGTCAGTGTCTCTTCAGAGTATGACCTCTACAATGCGGGTCATGGTGGTTGCAGTAAAGCAAACAGACAAATGTTCAGTCTTCTACCTGCAGACCAGAGCCCCTAAAATCATCATTAAAAAATCAAGAAAGGCTTTTGTGTCCTTCAAAGGTATTTACTCACTCTTGGGCTGCAACATGTCATAAATAAATTGCCTGTGCAAATAATGTGTTTATTACTATACTGGGACCACTCCTCACTCAAAAAAGAATATTACTGTGCTTTCTATGTAAAAATATTTTCCACCTAGAAATGCAATCTTGTAGCCTTAAGCAGAAAGCTGAGGGAAACCAATGTGCCATTAGGGATGTTGTATGAAATCAGGCTGAAATGTCATGTTTCTTGAAAATTTCTAATGTTCAAAGATCGAGCCAGTTCCAAATAAAAGATGAAGTGTCAGCTGTGCCAAAACTTAAGAAATGTCATTGGCTGCTTTACTAGTTTCTCTCTAAGTCCTCAAGTAATTCACTCAGGTGATATTTATATGCAGAATTGCTGCATTTTATAAAAAAGTACTTAAGAGATGAAACAAAAGTCCTTCAGCTCTGAGCTTTATTAAGCTAAGAACAAGCCTGCACCACAAGTAAATTTTTTGCTTTCAATTAAAATTGCTGATTTTCTGCTATAATTCAGGATACCTCTGCTCACCTTCTCTTTCAAATAATATCACCTGATATCCTTGTAGACAAACTGACGATGTATGGACAAAGGAAGTGGACAGCAAGATCCTGAAGCGCTGGGCCCATGCAGAGGGTTGTGGTCAGTGGCACAAAGTCCAGCTGGAGGCATGTTGCTAGTGGTGTACCACAGGGATCAATACTGGGTCCAGTCCTGTTTAGTATCTCCAATAAAGATATGGATGAGGGGGCAGAGTGAGAAGCTCAGCAATGTTGCAGATGAAACAAAACTCTGAGGAGTAGGTTATGTACCAGACGGATGTGCTGCAATTCAGAGGGAACTTGGCAGTCAGGAGAACTGGGCAGAGGAACCTCTTGAGGTTCAACAAGGGGAAATGCAAAGTCCTGCAACCTGGGGAGGAATTAACCCCATGCACCAGTACATGCTGGAAGCCCACTGGCTGGAAAGCAGCTCTGCAGAGAGGGACACTGGCATCCTTGGTGGCCTACAAGTTGCCCACAAGCTGGCAATACACCCTCACATCTAAGGCAGCCATCCGTGTTCTGGGCTGCATAAAACATCCTTGTCAGTACTGGTGAGGCACATCTGGAATGCTGTGTCCAGCTCTGGTCTCCCCTAGTTTAAGTGAGATATGGACTTCCAGGAGCAATTCTAGCACAGGCTGACAAGGATGATGGAGGGATTGGAGCACCTCCCATGTAAGAAGAGGTTGGGAAAGATGGCACTCTTTGGTCTGGAGAAGTCTCGTCAATGTGTGCAAATATCTGACAGGAGAGAGTTAAGAAGAGGGAGCCTGATCCTTCTCACCCTACTGACAGGACAAGAGAAAATGGGCACAACTTGAAACATGTTTTATCAGTTGCTCTGGTTTTATACTCCCTGTTGGGCTGAACCATGTACCCACTTCCCCCATGCTGGTCTGGCCACCACAGGAAGACTTTTCTCTCCACTAGTCACCTCAAGGCATATGACCCAATGAGCCACTGCTACACTCGTGTCCACACAAAGAATATCCTTCAGATCCCTTTGTGCAGAGATAAGCTTTTTTATTTTTAAAATAATTGGTGATCATTGTTTATATACTCCCTGAGATAATTATTCTTTTGGTCATCTCCTCTGATCCTTCTTCTGTTGCCAGAGGGTTTGGGTCAGTTACAGTGGTTGAAGATCAGAGTAACTAAACAGCAAGGAAGTATAGTCGGTCACTGAGTAAAATATCAGGGCTTGAAGACAGATTAGATAATTTTCATTAAGATTCAACTGAAGTAAAATGCTTTAACCTGAAGATATGTATCTTGAAAGCTGCAGCTGCAGACTGTCATATATTGGTTACCTTTCCTGAGTCATTTTGCTGCTTTACTACCAGATTTCATATTCTGAGCAATTTACTCTCCTCAGTAGTTTATTTTAATTTTCTATCCTAATTTATTAACTTCTAAGGTGTCTTAATGAGCTCTGAATTCTTATGGTCTTATATACTCTAAATTGGGAAAAGTATTCTATTTGAATATATGTAACAAATGTATTTTAGACACGGGATATGGGGATGTTTGAAACTAACTAAGCATTGCTAATATTTTCCCCAAATGAACAAATTCACTGGCTGACTATTAGATAACGTAAGTTGATATCAATTTCCATTTTATAGCAAACAGAATCAAATTAATTAAATTTTTTCAATTCCTGATCTATGAACATGAAGAAGGAAGTTTCAGTTTAGACAATGCTTATTTTTTCAAGCAAGTGGGGTTTTGGTGGGTGTGGGTTGTGGTGAGGGAGTAAGAGGAAGATATAAAATAAGTTATTTAACATGAGATTTATATATGTCCCACACACTTCTGTGAAAACTCAGAAGAAAGCAAGATGTTTTTTTACATTTCTAAACCAAATCAGAACTAAGAAGAACTTTTTGTAGTAAAATGTTCAGTTGAGGACATGAAGAAAACAAACCATGAAACTGTAAAGACATGACTTTTTTAACTGTAAGAATTTGTTTTCCAAGTTTAACTTATTAATATTAAATGATCTTTTTTAACCTAGTTGTTATGACTTTCTCTGTGTTGTAAGGATTTCATGTCATCAGTTCAAGTTTTTTTTTGTCATTAAATAATAATTTTAAAAATCCCATCATCTTGCATTTCTTTCTAGAAATCAGAGTTTTAGAGCTCTTGAGTGCTGATGGAGATCATCAGCACATTCTAATTTTGTTGATTTTGAGGTACAGGAGCATAGGAGACTCTTTAAGTCTTCCTTGCTGAGCTGCTAGCTATATCTGGGGCTGCTAAAGACAAATTCCCAGGAGAATCCTCAGCTGCAGTATGGCAAAACACTAAAACTTAACACTCAAACTTGGTAGGAAAAGTCAAGATGTAAGCTATGAATTCCATATAAATGTATGGCTAAAATAGCATGTAAATACCTGTTTTAAAATAGAAATTTTTAATAAAAAGAGATCTAGGTGGCAATATATTAACATAGGATTATTTTTTAATTTATTAGTGTTTCATTAATCTTCATTAATTAGAAGGAGAGATTTCAAAATTTCAAACTGAAAAGGAATGGAGTTTAAGGAGTTTTTATTTTAATTTTTATTTTATTTTGTTAATTTTTTTTGTGGAAAGTAGAAAAAACAAGATCTTAGATTAACTGTAAATTGACCTTGCTATGTTATTTGATGTAAACAAAAATATTTTCTTTTAATTTAGATAACATTAGGGTTTGATGTTGATATTTAAATAGAAATGTAAATTTAAAGCAAAGTTCAAATTCTATTAATTGATCTGGTACTCTCTTTTCCATTAAACAGAATGAATGAAATTTCAGTCTTAAAAGTAAATATACTCCCTTACATCTTTCTCAGTTTTCCAAAGGTTTAACTTTGATAAAACCTGAAGGCAGAGATGGGAGAAAATACTGTTTTCCTGACAGAGATGGTAGAATTTTTTTGTAAGTTGTGATTTTTGTAATTTCCAGAGTCTAGCACTCTGTTTTTGTAAATAAGGTTTACGGTAGGCTTGAGGAAGAAAACAACTATTTTCAACACTTGACAAAATTTATGAAGCTTAGCTTTTTTTTCTTTCAACCATGTGCTACATGAAAAGCTTACATAGCATAGAGAAATAATGAATCTGTATTTTCTTTCCTTAAACTGATGCAGCATTTTGAAATGAAACTAGTAGGAAACATGTGCATGATCTCATTATAACTTCATGATCATTGCACAAAACAATAACGCAATGAATATTTTTAATAAGACCAGAAACCTTAATTGCTTTAAGATTTTTTTTCCGTTGCTATAGTGATCCTGAGAAAACTCTAACGCAACAACTGAAGCAACTTCCTGCCATGGAAGCAATCCAAAAATCAGAACAAAAGCCTCCTGCAGACTGGATGTGACGTCCTGGATTGTTATCATTCAGCATACATGTCTTAGTAAATTAGCAACCTTTCCTAGTCCTAGTCCTAAAATGCTGCACCTTCTTGTCTAGGGGGGAGAGACCAGGTAAGTGTATTCTGGGGGGAAAGTGTCCAGATCTTCCATTGAAACTTCCAATTTTACAATAGATTGAGCGGGCAATTGGTTTTGTCCCATGTTAAAAAGGCATGAGACAATTACACTCTTCTTCAACAGTTTAATCTTAAAGAAAAATGCCGTGTACCTCTCTGAATATCTTCTTGTAATGAACATTACTGACCTTATTTTCATTCCTTCTCTCTTCTGGTCTTTGGGGGAATACAACACGGCAAGGAGAGGGTAAGGGAAAAGCAAGCTGTTGCCACATGTCCTAGTATCCTTGTCTCTCAAACAGCAGCAGGAAAACTAAGCCAAGCCTTCCAGTTCTTAGCCACATATCTGCCTCATATTAGGACATCTCCTTTTTTCTGTTTGCAGGAGCAATTCAGACCCATTCTGCTCATCCTTAGAACAGCTGCCTTCAATCTTGCCTGTGCCACTGAGAAATCTCCAGCCAGTTTGGAGGCCATTTAATGAGGCCGCAGTAATAGAATTGACATCATGGAGAGGCAGTTTTTATGTTACTGGTTCTCTGATAAACTTAGAATTATTTTATTTTTATGAGACATACCCATATTTTGGTGAAAAGAACAAATTTGCTTTTCAAAGGGTTAGGTGTTGTCTAGGAAATGATTCCTAGAAGTCTACAGCTACAAAGGAAACCTGCAGACATAATGTCTAGTCATTTTCTGTGTTAAAAAACCAGGTTTGAAACTGTCAAACTATACTCGTAACTTTAATTAAATACCCTCCGTAAAGGGTAAGAGAAACATGGAAAGTCATCTGGGTATTAACAGAAGTGTTAGAAAGGTGTTAAAATCCATCTTCAGAGAACTTGAAGCTAAACATATCAGTCACAAAATTAAGTGACACAAGGCTGCTAGGCCTTTTTGCCTAGCTTTTTTGCCCGTGTACCTACAGTACCAAAAATGTTTGAGACAGGCATAAATACTCTTCTTGGCCGCCTTGATGCAGAACACTGGCCTTGTGGGCAGCAATGCTTAGAAAGATGCTTGTCTCAATAACTGAAGTGCAGGAGGAAGAGGGCAAAATGTGAAAGCATTCTTGCATCCTGGCAAAAGAGAGTGGGAACAAAATTCAGAAAGCATGTTCAAAATTTAGATTAAGCTTCATGTTAGTCTTACTAGAAAAACCAGTAGCACCACTGCAGGGGAAATAACAGGCGTATTTTGTGGGTTTACAGAAAATATTTAGAAAATCCTTGAGTTCAGCACAGCCTGGAAACACTTTTTTAGCCTATGAAAGAGATTTCAGTGGGCCTCTCAGCCTAAAGAAATCACTTTATACCACAGAAAATGAAAAGTATTGATGAGCTATGGCAAGCAATGTAATTACAGAGGTATTTTCCAAAACACTGTTCTTAGATCTGTAGTGACTGTTTCATGACAAAGGTATTGCAACAAAACAAAATCTTTCTAATCTCAGAAGACTCATTTTTGTTTGTTCTTTATTCTGCTTCTGGTTATTGGCAAGTGCTTGAAATTTCCTTTGTTAAATTGAAGGAATGTTCCACAATTTTTTTTTTCAGAAAGAGAAATGGTATGTTTTACATCAATTTTTTCCTACCTTGCCTAGTCCAAGACATACAGAATTGAGTAGTTGCTTTAAAATGAGAAGTAAACAACCACAAAGAAAGTTTCCATATAAAGAGTGTCAAAACACTGGCATATGAGAACCTGAGCTCTCTACTTTCATGTTAATGTTTAAAAATATATATTTAAAATCTGTGGAACTATAAGAGAGTCTGCATATGCTTCCTACAAAGCAATAAGTGGACTTTCTTCTTTCCAGATCTTTGATTCAAGATTAAAATCTTAATGTGGGAAATAGTCTTCATTCTGGAAACCCCATGCATAAGGTTTTGGAAATGCCCTTTCAATCTAAACCATGTTCTTTTAACTTTGAAGTTGCAGCAGGTGCTCGCATAGGTATTTTTCTGTAGTGTAAACAGAATTCTGAGAGGAAAAGGTTCCTTTTATAACCTACAGTCTGATTCAGCGTTGTTTTGTTCACCTATAAATTCCATGAGGCTTGTGGGGAGTGGGGCATTGTTCCCCCAGGAGATTAAAGATTACAAATATCTGTGTAAAGAAGTGGCCAAACTTGTTTCTTGTAACCTGGGTTGCTGTAAAAGATATCAACTGTCTTGGCTGTCTCCAGTTTTGGCTGGAGGGTGTTGAGATACACTGTGGGTGTGTTGTGCACACTCACCTAAACTGAATGTATTTTAGGCCACACTGAAATGAAAGTGCACTTTGATGATTGATATTCCTAACAAGTAAGAGCTTTGAGCAGCTACAAATGCACTTTTAAATTAATGCACTTCATTAATTAACAATTTGAATAGTAGGAAGGCTGGCCAGGGAGCAAGTGGTCCACTTCCCTGAGCCCTGATTTTGGCTGCTACATCCTGTTCTGCTGACGAACAAGAACCATATGCTTTGCTGATTTTTAGATCACAGTCTTGAGTATAAATTAAGAGTTAACCAGAGTAAGTGTAAACTACTTTAGAAGAGTGTTTGTTAAAGTACTGAAAACTTGCAATTACAAAATTCTTATGGAGGCATCAGGCACCTTTGAGAGTATCCTGTAGTTTGGTCTGCCTTTTTTTATGCTACTTTTTATACTCCTCATATTTATGGCGATGGAACCAAGGAGATCAATTTTCTGAGTTGTGAAGATACATATTGGGTTTCTCTGCTTGACTTCAAGTATCAGCAGAGCCATTTCAACCTCACTTGAGCCTCATTAAAATTTTATGTAAAACAGAGAGGGTGATCATATAGCCCCATAAGCTTTGTTGCCTTAATAAGAAGTGAGATCCTCTTTCCATGACGAAAAATTGGTGGCACCGGAGGTAGACATTTTTGTTTGCTTGTTTTTTTAACATGGACCCATGTGTGATCTGTTCCAGTATCTTTCGCGTGGGAAGTAACTGCTGTGGGAATGAAAGAATGGATTTGTGCCTCTGTCTCCCACATTAATGGCTGTTGTCTGCAGCCAGACCATCACCAAATGGATGGCAGAGTTTGCTGTGTTAAATATGCCTAAAATACCTGGAGTTGTTCGTGGTCAGTGTGTTGAGGAGTATATTTAGTGCTTATGTATGGAGTACAGCTCCGTGTGCAGCTGCAGCTGGAGCTGCAGGTTGGGCTCTGGGTGTGGAAGCCCAAGCCCCAGGCAAGAGGCCATGACCTGCCCAGGGACCTGTGGCCCAGCCAGGTGACTGGACATTCAGAGACACTTCAGGAGCCGATGACTCCAGACTTTCCCATGCTTAGACCATGAGGGTATAAAAGCCCAGTTCCTTTGTTCAGGGTCCCTCCTCGGAGGCACCCAGCTCGAGCTGTTATTCAGTTATTGCTCCAAGATTTAATTATTTTAAGGATCTGGACATCAGAGACTCTGCTAAGGGAAACCTGGAGTTGAGCCCTTAAGGAAAACTGGTGTGACTGTGAGTACGGGGAGTGTAGCTGCAAAGGGGCCAGCTTAGGCAGATGCCAGAGTGGCTCCTGGATGGTCAGACAGGGAAGTCTCCTTAATAATTGTCCTCTGACCATTCAACTGTTGACTGAAATTATCTTGTAGCATTAAAAGTTTTAGTGGGTTCTGCAACATTTTACCTGTCATCAGTCACTTTTGCCATGTACACAGGCAAGAACTGCTGGCTGAGTGAAATGGGATGGAGCAAGTGGATATTACAGTGAGAAGGATCTGGAGGTACCAAACTAAGAATAAGGTATTAACAGGTTACTTTGCAGGGTAAAAGTAACATTTCCTTTACATTTCATTCTTCGATGTACAACTACCTTTCCAAAGCTGATAAGATCTGCAAGGGGCTGCAAAACCTAATTAACCCCAGTTAAATGCTATTTTGAGGAACAAACAGTGCAGAAGTCACTTGCATATTTTGTATGCTGGTGAAGCGCACAGAATTTGCCAGCACATTACAGACTGCTTTGAGTATTCTCCGTTCAAGCCACTTTGATTGGATAAGGGTCTGGAGTTTAATTAATTTTGTCACCATTTTGAGGTCTATTTGGCTATTTACACCATTACTACATGACTAATGTCATGTAACAGCCATAGGAGTGTAAGCAAAAACTGTACTTTCTGTGTTGCCCTGCTTTTCATAGCCTTTGTATCTGTTTTGACAGGGCTTTCTGCCAAGTTCTAAGTGGCTGGAATATTCACTGAACTGAAAATTGTTATCAATGTTTGTTTAAATATGCAAGTATATGTTGTAAACACCTGTGATGATTGGTTAACTCTAGCACTTCACGCAGGATCTGCAGAGATTAAGGACAGAGTTTACACTGAAAAGAACTTTTTAAAAAAAATTAACAACAACAGCAAAAGAACAAACCAGTGTAACTTCCTTTGTTTTCTACTGTTTTTTTCCTTTAATTACTTTTATAGAGATTACTAATGTCTTGGTTTTCAACATCTAGAATGAAATTTTATTTGATAATTTTTTTCAGGCATTCATATTTTTTGATTGGTTTTTTCCCCAAGTACTCTGTGAGTCAGATCTGTTAGTGCAAGGTGTGGATTTCTGGCAGTATCTCAAGTAAATATATCACGGAATAATCTGTTTGTTGTACAACTGATAGCACTCATGTTTTCCGCAACCCAAGAAGTAAATGAGCACCTTTAAAGAATTTAGGTGAAAAATCCTGAGATGGAGTAGATATTGGTTTTAAAGGCTATTTTTTGGTTTTAGCTGGTTTTTAGGATTCTTGTCATAGTATACTTATGCTTCAGAAATATTGCCTGAAAACTAGATAAAAGCAGAATGGCTTGTAAAAAAACATGGAGGCACTGAAGTGTACATTTTATCATTCCAGAAGGAGTTTAAACTACAACCACACAACAAACAGCTGAATTAAGGTGTGTTCAGCAGTTTGAGGCTATGTATCATATAGATGTCAAAACATCTTTGTGTGGTAACTGTTAGAGGTTGTTTCTTCTTTATAGGGAAAGGCACCTGGCAAGTGCCGTACTGTACAGGCTAATTGACATAGCCCTTAAAGAAGACAGAGTTAAATCTGAAAATGCAGATGTATTATCTTCAGTTGTGACATTTGTTGATACTTGTTTAAATAGAGACTTGTCCAGTTGTTATGAACAGTTCTCATAGCCTTCAGATGGAGTCGGTAATGCAGAGCAGTAATGAGGAGCCCTGACATTTTTCTTAGCATTTTTCTTAAGAGTAGCCTTTGCCCTGTACCCTCTAGGAGCATATGTAGTTTCAATGTGCATAGAAGGAAGAATTATTTATCAAGACCATGAAGTAAAATTTGCAAGCTAAAAAATTTTTTCACCAGTTTTTCAAGGGAGATTCGAAAACAAACAAATAATGGCTTGCAGTTTTGTTGGATTTTTTAATGAACTGTTTATTGGTGCATTGTATTGTGACTTATTTAGGTCATGGTATGTTTCTACATAGCTGCCCTTCTTTACCGGTTCAGTAGAAATGCTAATTTTCTCTTGTATATGCACATACTGTCTCTCACAAAATGCTGCTGGGGATACTATACTTCCAAAAGACCAGTTTGACAGTCTTTTCGACTGAATGGTTGGGATTTTCTACTGAGCAGTGTCTGGAAGTGTGTTGCTGTGGAATGTATGAAAAGATTATGAAAATATCTCTATAATAATTAATAAAAAGAGTCCAGCTAACTGTCTGTCCCTGCTTTGTGTGTTCCTGATACAAATAAATGAGGAACTTTTTTAAAGGCCATGTAAAAGCACTAGCCTCTCTTCTGCACTGGCCCCTGATGGCTTACCCTTCACTTACTCAATTGTTTGGGTTATGTTTACTAGTCATTATTGACCTCTTTGTTAACATAGCTACTGTTGACATCACTCCCTATCCAAGAGAGATAAGGCCTTGTGTTCTGTTGCATCGTTACAGGGCAGCTCTCCAAGTGCAAATTGTTCATCTATATTTGAAATATTTGTCTTTAGAGCTTTGTAATGAGACTTGTTTACATGGGGGAGGGGAGGAGAAAAATAGCTCCAAATGAATGCAGTAGTCTCAGTATAAAACCCCACAATAATTCAGTGAAATAGCAAGGAGAATGTGTTTTCCAGCTGCTGTTTGTACATCCCTGTTGCTAGGGTGCTTGATATCACAGAGTATAACCCTGTCCCATGGTTACCGTCTGCCTATCTTTGCTTTTCTTGACAACGAGGTTAAAGGCTATACACTCATTACTTATCTGATTAGAACCAGCTCAGAAAATTAATGCTAAGAGAAAAAAAATCTTATGAAGCTCATGTAATCATCAGGATGTTGGATTTCATTATTGAACTGCTAAACCCGTGAATGACGGAGGACATGAAAACCTGCCTTGCTTTTATTGACTTTAATTAGGGGAAATGTCCTTCAGTGTGATAACTTGCTGCTGTAAGAACAATGTCTTTGCAGAAAAGGGAAGCTTTTGCTCTTCAGAACAAGGCTGGCTGTTTGCTTCTTGCATTAAAAGCTTGAGCCATTTACTCATGTAGTCACTGGACAACTGGATCATATATCTCATCGCCCTTATCTGTACTAGTAGGTTGTAGAAGACTGCTCCTTCTCAGTTCACTCAAACATCTCTTTGGTACTGATTAGCCAGTGTCAAAATGTGTCATAGAACTGCAGAAAGCAAGCAAGCAAGAGTTTTTTCTGGAAAAATCCTGATGCTCTGTGCTCGAAACAAATAAAACAACAAAAAGGAAGAAAGTAACACATTAACACCTGTGTCTGGAGGAAAAGAAAGCAGAGGTCAGAGAAAATGTCAAAAGTTTATTCACAAGTTACCAAAACACTCCTTTGGGCTTCTATTTTTCTCTACTTGGTAATTACATCCCATTGTCTTCAATGGTAAGCCTTGTTTACCATTCATGAGCTGAATCAATCTTCCCCTGACCTCATTAGTCCAGCTGTTGGCTGTATTCTGAGCTATGTGGCTGCTTAGCTGCATCTGACATGCTGTTTTCTTTTTCTACCAGCAGTCAGGACCAGAACAGCTCACAGGGCTTCAAACTCCCAAAGAAATCCAACTGCTGTTAGTCTGGGCTGTAAATCCCCAGGCTTGTTATAATCCCTCAGTGTAGTGACATGCACAGTTCTTGAAACTTTGAAGTGCCAAGACTGGGGCTGTTATAAAGCTGAGAAATACACATGCAATTAGCCTTTTTAAGATGGGATATTTTGATTTAAATGCTTCAGTGAGTTTCTCAATTTTTCATTGCATTTGATGCCTTGCCATAAAGAATTTTCATCAAAAAATTAGCCTTCTTTGAAAGATACTGTCTTGAAAGGAGATTCTGAACAACATCTTGCAGTTCCCTTGGCATAGCTCCTTTGTTCTGGGAGCATATTGGCCCCAAATTCATGGTTTGTGATTGTAGTGGGTTGAAAAAACCTGAGTTGATAGACAGACTTGTAAGCCAATCGCTTCTCGTGATTTCGCATATCAAAGTCAGCACAGCTGCGGGAAAGGGGGCTTTGGGTTTCCGGTCTCGCAGGAAGGGGTGGCCGGGGCCGGGCCCGGGCCCCGCCGGGCCGGGGCCCTCTGCGCCCTCCACTCTCTCCCCCCAGCGCAGCGGCACAGATTCCAAGCTGCTGCAAGAAAGAGCCGTGAGCAGCTGAAAACAACTATAATTTGCTGCACAACTGAACTTGAAGCGGCTCTGGGAGACTGGCGAGTCCCCCGCCCCTCCACGTGGCTCCGGGCAGATCAGCGGAGCTTCCTGCTTTCTGAAGCTAGCACCGAACTGAAGGAGACACCATGCAGCCAGCAGCACAAAGAGAGCGAGGCTTTTCTCTACTCTACAGCCTGACACACTTTNGGCAGCAGATTTTTTCTCCGGGCGGAATCTGGTTTTTGCTTCTAACAGTTTGGAAACCACACTAAGCAGAAGGCCCCTCTTTTCCTCTCAAATATGGAAGAGACTTTTAAAGACTGCAATACTGACCTGAAATCACATGTTTGTTATCTTTTTGTGCAGTTTGGAAGAAGAGGGGAGCGTTTGGAAGAGAAAGGGGGGTTTGTTTTAAGTTCATATTATTTTCTTTTACCTTTAATTCTGTTAGTAATAAACTTCTTTATATTCTTTAAAGTGTTGAGCCTGCTTTTTGCCCACTCCTAACCTCTTATCTCATAGAGAGTAAAGTCAGCGAACGAAACTGCTACACTTAAATTGGTGTTTCTGCCCGGTTTCGAAATTAAAACCCATGTCAGTGATAAAGCAATCTCAGGGTTATTCTTTTTTTCGCATGAGTATAATGTGTTCTAGAAATGGCTAAGAATTATTTGTTTGTTATGCCTCTTTGGCTGTGCTTTGGCTGTGCCTCTTTTTTCTGCTTATGTCCAAGCATGGGGGCAGGAATGAAAAATGAAGATGCAGCTGGTCATCTGCTGGTCATCTGCTGGTCACCTTCCAAGAAGTGACTTTCTTCGCTTGAGTTAAGGTAGTTAATTGGCTCCATATGATCGGCATAAAGGACAGATAGTATCAAACTATTAATAGAGTTTGTAGTTGTGCATCTGCCATACTGAGCATATTTTGGTTAGAGGGCACCATTAATCCTTTTGATTTTCCATTTGTTTGGGCAACTAAAACCTATTTGAAGGGATGAATAACAGGCTACAGTCATAATGTGACCTAAACATGAATGACCAAACAGCATGGTCCCAATTGCAGTGGGGACTTGAAAGAAACACTCTTTAAAGGATAAGTACAGGGTCCAACTTCCACCACTATCAGTAGCTTATCAATCTCCTGTTCTAGATAAACATAAAATGCCTGTAAATGAGCTTCAAAAATTCTCTTAGCTGTATGTGAATTATAACCATGTTGCAATATGAAGGTAATTTAAAATTTAAATGACCAGTTCTGAGGAGGCAGAATATTAGACCAGGAGAATCATTCTCTGGTTTGACAGGAATTACTTGAAGAGTATCAAGGAACACCAAACTGAGCATTTCACCAGAAGGATGCTCTAATCACTCTTAATGTTCCAGTGTTCATGGGCTTTTTAAAAATACTCCTCTGAAAAAGTAGAGTTGAAACTCTAAGTTGAACTGCTTAATCAAAAACTAAGCAGTTCTGCAAGGCTACTGAAGTTTTAAGTTCCTATAATTTCCTTAAAATCCTTATCTTTAAAATGGTCCAATTGCTTACAACCAGTCCTGTGTCAAATCATATGGTAACAGAGGGGTTAAATTACCAAATTTGATTCCAAAAGAGTTCCTGTCTGTACAGATGTGGCTGGAAATAGCTGACATTACCGGTTCTTAGTCTTATCAGGAATTGTTTGTCGAACTAAACCTAGATGTGAGAGAATTCATAGATGTTTCTGTATGCTTGTGGGGCCAACACAACAGTTCTGTGAAATTCCCTGGTTTGTCAGTTGGATTTTCTCTTCCCATGCCTATACCATAATTTTCTTCCTTGTTTAACTGCTGCTTGTAATATTCTGTTTTCAAAAGGTCATAAATATACTGGATCTCTAGATGATCCAGTATATTTACCACATTGGTCAGCTGTAGCTTTGCCTAGCTGAGTCTTGAAAACTTTCAGGGCTGAATATATCAAATATCTCTGGCAATCTGGGTACACAACCCCTCCTACAGCAAGCTTGTTCTGATATTTTTCCTGACTTCCAGCATGAAAGTGATAAAGCAGGACCTGTGTACTTCATCATGGAACAAGTCCACAGCTCTAAAAAAGCAAGACATCTTTCTTCAAATGATGTCTAAAACTTTAGCTCTCCATATTTTAAAGGGGAAAGAATGGGTCTTATTTCACACCAACATTTATCCAACTAAACAAGGTAAGAACTTGTACCAGGTTGAAAAGTGAGCACATCACAGTATTTTTTCTAATTTCTTGTGGTGAAAATCCAGCAATCCTGAAAATGGTAATTTACTTTCTTTTCTCCTACGCTCCACACCTGCTGCCTTTTTTTTCCCAAGATTTTCTAGACACTTTCATGGGCATCCCTCTAGTACTGGTTGGAAAGATTATGCAGATTTCCATAAGAACATTATTATAATGATGTCCACTGATAAAGGGTTGTTCTATAAAGAACTGTACAAACCATGTACAAGAGTCTGAAGCCCTTAAGTGGGTTTAACTAAAGAGATATTGTTGTGGTAAAGCACACTCTGTTTTTTTCCATGTGAGATACTTCTTCACTTCCCAGCTCCACTTTTTACTCAAAATTCTTGTTCACACTACCTTTGACAAAAGTATCATGATTTGTGCCATGCTGCATGTTCTTTGTTCTTAGAAATGACAGAAAAACTTTGTTGAGCTCTGTCAGCCTCCTTCAAGTCAATGTGTGAGAGAAAAATGCTGCCTTCTATTTGCAGTCAGTATTGTCGTCGTGGGTTTAGTGGGTGTTTTTTCATGAGTTCTGTGGGGAAGTAATGAGCATGGGTTTGTATGTTTATTTTATTACTGAACATTAGTATGCTGAGAGCATGATGAAGCAGATGATATTCTCTGCTTTGTTGCCTTTGGGAAGGACTCAGACTGTCACAGACTGGCAGCCAAACAGTTTGTTGGAACAGCATCTTTAGAGTATGACATAATGTGCTTTCAAATCACTTCTGAGTTGGGTCAAAGGAAAAAAAAACCTGAAGGATTGTCCACAAAGAGAGGATTTGCCTGCTGTCAGGTTGCTGAGGGGCTCTGGCCTAGATATAAGTGGGACTGTGGCTTTTTCTTTCCAGTAGTACAAACACATTTAAAAAGGGGATTCCACTTCCAATTTAAAGTGCACTTTGGCACTCGTTGTAGACAGGCTCCATAACCCTGTCTGTTCTCACCTAAAACTTAATTCTACTTTATTTGTAAGCTTAGTCTTGTGAATAATTTTAGTGTGGGAGAGTAATTGAGAAACTCTACTAGAAATTACTCAATTCCTCTGCAAATAATGCAATTAACACAATGTCTGTAAATGAATTCTTGTGACTTTAAAAGTAAAACAGTTGTGGAAATCAAGCTCCTATGAGAAATGCTGAGGTGGTGCTTTGCATTTTGCAGATTCTTCTGGAAAACAGCTTTCAATTTTATTGCTAAGCTTTGACTGTATATCACAACTTTTTATTAGCATAATTATGCTTAATAATTAGCTAAATTAGCTAAATAGCTACATATACCAGGAGTTGGACTCCATGATCCTTGTGTGTCCCTTTCAACTCAGCATATTCTCTGATATAGTCTCCTAGGAGAAAGTAGCACAGATTTTTCTAATGGCAGATAATATGGCGCTGGGAAGCAGTGTTTTCAAGAACAGAGCTTTTTGCTATTGTGTGTTCTCATGTGAAGCTAAAAAGCTCTTGTGAAAGTGCTAATTTCCATGGCACTTTTCATTCTTATTCCAGGCCAGGATTTCTGGTATTCTATTGCCTTTGTGTGCCGATTGCAGCTCTGCTTTCCCTCTGAAGTTCAATTCAGAGCTCTGATACTCCTTTGTACCCTGATGTATTCCCATTTGATCCAAAGGAGGGAGCTGCTGAGAGGTGATGGGGAAGCTGACCAGTATACTAGGAATGAAATTCAGTACTAAATTAAATGAGAGAATGAATTTGGTCATACATACCAGGCAGACTCTGGCTTCTTGTAAATGCGGCTTTCCCTTGTTGCTATCAAGGGATATTTAAAAGAGAAGTAAATTTGAAATGGCTTGAGATATTTATATTTCTTGTTCAAGCAGATCTGTGAAGGCACTGTGGGTGGTATTATGCAATAATTGCCTGGGATTTCCAATCTATTCCTGTTCACTAGAATTGCGAGACATACTCCTGGCCAGCAGAGAATGGCACAGCCATTATTGCTGGTTTTGGGTCCATGACTTGAAACTGGTTTGGTTTTTTTTTAATTGTGACACTCTCTCATGTATGGCACAGTTAGACCTGTTCTCCTTTCCTGTCTCCATGGCTGGAGATATTTGCTAGTTTTTTATTATATCCTATTGTGTCTAAACTGGCAAATTTCGGTGGAGGACCAATTAATGAGGCATATAATGTAAGAAAACTTTGTGTGAGACCATACAGAAAGGGATGGTGCTTTTTATTTTAAAGTTCATCTCACTTAGCTCACTCACTTATATTTCACTCATTCTGTCAGAAGAACCAAGGTGTGTGTGTATATTGAAGTGGTGTGGCCAGGAGTACTTCTGGCAACATGCCCTGGTTTCCACTGGGATAGAGTTAATTCTTTTCCAAGTAGCTGGTGCAGTGCTGTGTTATGGACTCAGTATGAGACTGATGTTGATAATACACTGATGGCTCAGTTGTTGCTCAGCAGTGCTTACCCTGAGCCAGGGGCTCTTCAGGTTCCTGTGCTCTGCCAGTGAGGAGCTGCACAAGGACCTGGGAGGGAGCATGGCCAGGACAGCTGACCCAAGCTGGCCAAAGGGATATTCCATAGAATATCATGTCCAGTATATAAACTGGGGGAAGTTGGCTGGGAGATAGGCTGGGCATCAGTCAGTGGGTGGAGCGGAATGGTACTGTGCATCACTTGTTTCTCTTGGATTTTTTCTCTCTTTTTGTTATCTCGCTTTGCATTATTATTATTAATTACTATTACACTTATATTTATTTTGATTATTAAACTTTTCTTATCTCAGTCCATGGGTTTTACCTTTTTTTGATTCTCCTCCCCATCATGATGTGGGGGTAAGGGGAGGGGAAGTGAGTGAGTGGCTACTTGGTGCTCAGTTGTCAGCTGGGGTTACCATGACACAGCAGAACAAGGGGCACAGCTTACTTAGTCCTTGGCATGTCCTGGATTATTCGTGATCAGTAATTACAACCTGCTTCTCCTGAATATACTTTTTGTACCTTTCTAAGTTCACAGTGATTGTTATCTTTTGTTTTTTCATCATGTCCTACCTCTGAGTCTTATTAGACAGCATCACTATTTTATGAATTATCCTTTTGCCTCCTTTTCTGAAAATAGTCTGTCCTTTGTTTGCCTAATTAGATATCTTGATAAGCTGCATGTTTATGTGCTGAGACTGTGACGACCTGCTGTTCTGCACCAAGGTCTGGAGTGTGGGTGAGGTGAGAAAGAAGGTGCAGGGTACTTTCTGCAGCTCAGTAAGAAAGACCTGATAACAAATGGCTTAATAAAATAAGAAGACACAATAAATAAGACAGAATAAAAATAAGAATACAGGTTGGGAGTAAACCTTTTATCCCTTCAGATGCTGGGAAGCTCACTTGCATGCAGCATCAGGTGGGCCCTGGGCAGACTTTGGCACAGTATGCTATGCAGAAACCATCTGTGGAGACAAGTTCCTCCTCTTTGGTCCTTCAAGATATTAAATAATGTTCTTACAAGTAAGCAGCTCTACCCCTGAAGGTTGTTGAGGTGACAACTTCTGGCTGCACTGTTAGACGTGGGCAAGGATATGCAGGTGGAGCAGGAGCTGCCTGTGGGCTCCTGTGCTGCAGCCAGCTGCTGAGGTAACCCTGCAGACATGGGACACGTATAACACAGCACAGAGTGAGGGCCGTGCTGGGTGTACAGCACAGCACAGTGTAGGGCCATGCTGGGTGTACAGCACAGCACAACACAGCACAGCACAGCACCGTGTGAGGGCCACGATGGGTGCAGAGCACAGCACAGCACAGCCTGAGAGCCATGCTGGGTGTGCAGCACAACACAGCACAATGCAGATCTGTGCCTGCTCACGCAAGCTGTGATGTGGATCACCAGCTCCTCTACCTAAAGCAAGTGTTTTCCCAGTCAGGATAAACACACCCACTGGTCTAGGTGTTACCAGCACTTGCTGTTTGTTTTTTCCTCTCTGCATTCACTCATGTATTTGCATTCATACTTGATTCATACCAGTCCCGATATTTCTGTTTCTCTGCAATGCTGCTTTTGTATGCTGCTCCAGGAAGTATAGTGGAAAATTATGTCTCTTTCACTCAGTGCTGTTTTCCCCCTTTGACTCAAAAAAGGTAAGAGATGATGAGCTTAGCCTCTGAAGTGTTTTACTTGAAAAAATACCTGCTTGTGAAACGAGTTCTACTTTAAATTAAAACTCACTAGAATCCAAAGTACAGAGCTGCATCAGTCAGTGTACTCATCTTTCCTTCTTGCTATCAGAGGAAGCACAAGACTGGGTTATCAGACTGAAGTCCATGAAGCACAGTGCTCTGATTTATTTTGAAAATACTATTCTGGACATGAACTGACAGAGGTATTCTGAGACAGTCATTATGTAACCTGAGATTTTTTTAGTTGCTTCTGGGTGTAGTTCAATATATGAAGAATGGCAGGGCAAAATTTAGTGGCTTTATTGCCAACTTATTTTGTTGGGAAAAAAGGTATACCATGCTACATACTGTAAAACTTTGCCAAATAATTTTCATAGAGATTTCTCTCTATCATGCATGATGCTTTTTTTTTTAACTTATATGTCATTTTGGTTTTTTACTTAGCACTTTTCTGTTTTACCCAACTGGTAGACCAATAGTGCTTTTAAAAAATATTTTCCATTTGTACTTAATAAACCAAATCAATATTATTTTAAGCCAATTACTTATGAATCATTAGCTTACAGGGGAATGTAACAATTCACAAAACCAGAGCTTTGGAAATTGAGCTATAGAGCTCAGTTGAGATGGTAGCTGCTAAATGACAGCTTTGAGTACATTGTAGTCAACTGCCTTAGGGACTTTGATGTCCTTAGAAACCTGAAGAAGTTGCTCCTTTGATTCCAGTTATTTTCATATCTCTCTGCCTTATGAGACAAATTAATTCTTCTGGCTTATATTAGAAGCTCTTCTGCTGTAACTAAAGAGTGTAGGAGCATATTAAACAGATTTCTAATGTTGAAAAGCTTTTTGTTTGATAGTTTAGTACTAATGGGTAGGTTTCGGTTGATGTTCGTGGGGGTTTTTCCCTTGTGGCACATCAAGTATTTTCCTTCTGCATCTCTGTGATGCAATCAGAGAACTAAATATTGTTCTTCTCCTAAATAGGATATACATCCAATATAAAAGTACAAAGCTGACAAAATATGTCATGTTTGCTCTGAGTAACTCAACTGACATTTTGTGATCATTCAACCATGAGTGTTTAAATGTGATCTGAGACTATTCTGATCCCCAGTGTAGCTTTGTTTTTTGTCTAACATGACTTGTATGGCTGCTCCACATGCACACACACACAAAATACAAACAAAACCATAGCAGCCTGCCTCCCCCCTAGCACCGCCCCCCTCTCCCCAAAGCAAGGACAAACTATACCTCAAGATTTGCGGCTTTGAATGTCCTCTAGCAATTCATGCCTGATTTAACCCCATTTTAATGCCTGAGTTCTTTTCCTCCTTATACTGACTTGCTCTTGTTCACTGCAAGAGCTTTATGTTCCTAGAGCAGAAGTAGCGGAGTGCATTTTCCTACCTCAGGTATTCCCATTCATAGCCTGACACAAAATAATCTACCTGTAGCAGTACTTTGACACATCAGAGTATAAAATTCCCTGTTTGACATGTGGACAAACACTCTACTCAGACATTCTGTTACAGTGGTGATAAAAGTGGAAGAAGTCTAATTTAAACACCTGAATACAAGAATAACTTGACAGCTTCAGCAAAATTTGATAGGGCATGCACCTGTGCCTTTTCGTGTGGAAACAGCCTCCAACTCCATTGATTAAAAGAAAAGATTGTTGTATTAATTGCAATTATTGACCAGAAAATACTCTGATTTTACTCTAGTTGACTGTTTACTTTGTATTTTGTAATTGCTTCACTTTTATTTGCAATAGATGAAGACTTGAATTAAGAGTGGGACTCAGGTATTCAAATACTTCTAAGGAATAAGCACTAAGTGGCCTAATATGACATTAGACCTAAATCAAAAGCAGCACAGAATTTGAGAACCTTTTTTGTATTTGGCCCTTTGCTTCATGTTGAACCATGTGCTTTCTAAGAAATACTGAACAGATTATGTTTTGATGTGGTTTGGTTTGGTTTCATTTATTCAGGTTTTAATCTGAGTTTTCCATGGTTTTATTTAGTAACAGTAACTGAGAAAGTAAAGGAATTGCAAATGAAATGCTACCTCCTCTTATGTTAATAATAAAGGTCTTAAATTTAGTGGGGCTAGAACTTCATGGGTTGATTTTAAGTTGAACTACAATAAATCCATGTATGGTGCCAGTACATATTCACACTGATCAGATGAGCTCTGGCAAAGATCTGTTTGTCTTAACACCACTAGAAAAAATGAAGTATCACAACTAAGTCTGCTGGATAGTCTCATGTTATTGTCTCCAGACAAGAAATACGATGACAAGGTAGCTGCTTGGATAACAGTCACTTAGTTTTAACACAAATCCACATCTCTTATCTATTCATTTCCTAATCAATGAACACTTATTAACAGTTGTCTGTTAAAAAATATCCCAATAAAAGAATTCTTACTTTCGCACAAAGAAAATAATTGTGGAATTTTAGAGCCAGGGGCAGTCACCAACATTTGAAATTAACAAACAGGTGACTTTGAGAAATGCTTCATATATTTTCTTATTTTCTGACATAAAGTAATTAAAATTAAACTGAACAAAAAAATACCCAGTGTCTCAGATTCCAGCAGCCAGTTGCTGCGGGTACCTCTTCAGGAAGCTTCTATTCTGTGGTCAGTCTTGCTAAAATTTTCCTCTTTCATTTTGACTTTCCCAGCTGTCCCTGAAGCATTTGAGAATGTAGGTCACCTAAGGGAAAGCAGTGCTGAAATAGCCTTGCACTAAGGAAACGGCATGGCATGGCCATTTCCATATAAATTCCATCAAGCTTTTTTACTGTCTTAACTGCAATGCTGAATCTTAAGTATTAGACTTCACTGATGCTTACCCTCTCTGCAGTTCTGAGGTCCATCTCCTGGCCATTTCCCCTCCTGTCAAAAAGAGAAGTGTGATTTATATCTCCTCCTAAGAGTATTTTAGGGCTCTGAAAAAATGTTGAGCTAACAAAGATAGAGTGAAATCGGGACTGTATATGATAAATTGAATAAACTACCCAAAAGGGACAACAAAATGTTTTTCAATGATTAGCTGAGGAAGAAAGAAATCAGAGAATTAATAAGGCAGCAGCAACTACTTTAGTCTTTGTCCATTTTAAGAAATTATATGGAATATAGATATTTAGAAATGGCTCTGTGGTATGGGCTTTTGAATGTGTCATCTTTAACTACAAAGTCAGTGGCTTTAACTACAGAGTCACTTCACATAGAGTTAAGATATTCAGTGGATGAAGGACCTGTCTCTAGTCATAACCTTCACATCCCTGAATGCTTCCCTAATAAGACCTTTTTTCCTTTTAAGTAACGACTTTGTGCTACAATATTTCTATGTTGCTCAGATTCCTTACCGCAAAATGGATTATCCCCAATTTATGTGTGCAAAACAGGTGCAGAGGGAAACTGAGAACGTTGATAGCTTCTCCATGGAAAGCCTGTATAAAATACACTACTGGAATCCATGTTTCTTAAATCTTGATCCAAAGCATTGGATGTCCTGCAAAGTTTATCCTTTTCTACAGCTGTTCTCCATTGTCCTACTTTTTGTTAGTTTTCACTTTTTGGAAGGGCATTGGGGAAGAGAATGTAATAGAAATTGGAACAGCATTCCATCTGAGAGAAAGATCATGTGATGAGCTCTCCCAAAAAAGGTTTGTGTGCAACAGAGAAGACTGTGTGAGAAAGGGTGTTTTAAACTTTACAGCTTCTGAAGCTCTGATTGAAGCTTAACTTTTCATTATAATTTTTGATGGAAGCTTTGGCAATGAAAATTTTATCATGGTCAGTCATTTGCAGGACTATGCTCTGTACTGATAGAATGATCAAGTTATTTCATTAATACATGTGCACATCTCCTGCAGTCTGGCTTCCATATTGGCATGATTTTGTCAATAATTTTTATTTCAGTAAAAGTGATGAGCAGTCCTGATTCCTTAAATATAATCAGATTATCTTCTATACAAAGTCACAGGACTGCATATTGCAAAATACATAATGTCCTAAGTCAAACATTCTGTGCATGAGAATAGCCCTTTATGCTTGGCTACTGATTTGAACTTCTGCCACACTGTTCATGCAATTAAATACTCCTTGCAATTTTGTATATTTAGAAATATGTTTGTACTGCTAGTGGGTATCTGGCAGGTAGCTATTTTTGCCCTCCTGTAAGTGACTACGACTATACACGTAACTGCACATAAATTGACTGTATGTAACATAGTGTGACATATTGACAATATGTATGTTGCACTTAGATATACAAATGACAATATTTATGACTATTGGTATAATTTGGAAAGCTGTACTTAATTTTCACAAGATGGAGTAGGCTTGATTGATTTTCAGTTTTTGTAACTATTCCAAGAAGTGGTTAAAACAACAAAAAACCTGAACGACCCCTATTTTTCTAAATGAAGTGACTACTAGGCATTTAAGAATTATTCCATAATTTTGATGGAAGTTTCAACCAAATTAATGCTCTTTGATTCACACAAATTTCTGATTAAGACTTATCATATTTGAAATTTACAAGTGAACTAAAGTGACTTTTTATAATAATTATGTGATCTTGGTGATACATTTCCCTACCCAGGCCTGATGGCTCAAGAAATCCTTTTATTTACTCTTTACTAGTTCTGGATGAAGACAGGATGTGTCTTCTGATTCACCGAGTAACATAAGATTTATGTAATCTACCATTTTGTCAGCATTACATCTCATGCCTCTCAATCTGGGAACAAATGTTTGCCACAAAGTTTTCCAACTCTGGTGGAACTGGCCTAATGTTAGCAAAAGAGCTGTCTAAGCAGGACAGAATTCTCTGTCTTGTGGAGAACAAGGGAAGGAAGGAAGAAATAGCAAAAAAAAAATTAAAGTAACAAAATGTTTGAACAGAATTCACATGAGGATAAACATAGAAATAACAGAAATGGCACTAAGTATAGAAGCTTGAAAAGAAGCTGTGTCAAATGGAGGAAAGAGATCTGCATCCCTCCCACAAGACTTGTCTTGAAGCAGAAGTCGCATGTTAGTTGATGGAGAGAATGAAGTAGGGAAATATGTACTGTTTTATTTTGAATAGATTCATGTGTTTCTTGTAGTGTTAATTAAAATCAGTAATATTCTTGAATTCAACATGAAATCTGGTTGTGCTTTTCTTATTGTATAGCTCTGGAAAGGGAAAATGTAGAGCAAGTTTTCTACTCTCTGTAGAAAGACATCTGATGCCATCAGACCAGAGGCAAGAAAGTTCATCCTTAAACTGCAGCTTGTAGGAATTTTGCATTCTGAAAGTCCCAGTGGGACCCAGGGTATAGGCAGTGCCTGCACTCTGCTCCATTCCTGGGTTCTAAGGATATGTACTCCTGCTGCAGTAGCTCGGGAGTGTTTAACAAAAGTGTGTCCGAGACAATTTGATCAATCATTTAGTCTGTATAGAAGAGCAAAAGAGAATTTAAAATGCTAGGTCACACTAAAAAATCATCAGGTCCGGTCTCATGGGAACCCACACAATCGGCCTGTGCCTAGAAGAAAAGATGGTATCCTTCACTCACAGCAACAGCCTACAAACACAGCTGCACTAACCTCCTGGGAAAATGCAGCTAATCTTAGCATAAGATAGTGAGATCTCCAGGTTGTGGTCAAGGGTCTTTTCTCTTGCGAGAGAATAGACTTCCTGAGGAGACCGAGATAATCAAGGGCTGGACTACTCTCGGCATTTTCTGCATGGACCTGTTCTGTGGCAGAGCACTACTGTCTAGTTAGTGTACAACTGAATAGATGCTTTTCTGGTCTGAGAAAAATCACTCTTTGTGCAAGGATGAGAGAGGGCTTCTGGGAACTCTCAGGAATTAATCATAACAGTGTAATTGTGTTATGTAACCTAAGTGTACTGAGTGCTGTAGAAATCCATAACATACATGTTGGCATTCACATTGTTTCATATTTTGAAAAAATGTCCAAGGGACACATAGCACTCAATGACAGCATTCTTGAGCGAAAAATGAAAATAAATGCAGACAAAGAAGAACTGCCAAATGTGCTTTAAAATATGGAAGAAGGTAATTTCCATACAGGATTAAGATGAATCCAAAGCTACACTACTTTTCTTAAGATAACGTGATAATATGTTGGGTTGACCTTGTGCCCACCAATCCCACTATCACTTCCCTGCCTCAACAGGAGATGTGACAAAAGGCTCATGGTCAAGACAAGGGCAAGGATATGACTCAGTAATAACCGTCATGGGCAAAGTAGACTCAGTGTGGGGAAATCAATTTAATTCATTTCCAATCAAAAGCAGGATAATATGAAATAAAACCACATTCCTCCCACTTGTCCTTCCTTCTGAGGCTCAGCTTCACTCTTGACTTCTTTATCTCTTCCTCCTGAACAGTGCAGGGGGATGGGGAATAGGGGTTCAGGTCAGTTCATAATGCTTTGTCTCTGACACTCCTTCCTCATACTCTTCCCCCAGCATGGGACGCCTCCCATGGGAGACAGTCTTTCACAAAATTATACAACACAGGTCCTTCCCATGGGCTGCAGTTCTTCATGTACTGCTCCAGTGTGGGTCCAGTCCTTCAGGAACAGACTGCTCCAGTGTCTGTCCCCAGATGGGGTCAGAAGTCCTGCCAGAAAACCCGCTTCATCATGGGCTCCTCTCCACGAGGTCACAGGTCCTGTCAGAGGCCAGCTCCTGCATGGGCAGGAGTATCCACCTGCTTGGTCACAGGGTACTCCACAGACTGCACGGTGGATGTCTGCTCCATGGGCTGCAGGGGCACAACTGCCTCACCATGGGCTGCACCACAGGCTGCAGGGAAATCTCTCCTCTGGCGCCTGGAGCACGTCCTCCTGCTCCTTCTTCCCCTCCAGATCTTGGGGTCTGAATAGTTGTCTGTACCATTCTCTTGCCCATTTGCTGCTGTTGTGCAGCATTTTTTCCCCCTTGTTAAATACGCTATCACTGTGTGCTGCCACCAGGCTCAGCTTTGGCCAGCAGTGGGTCCGTCAGCCAGCTGGAGCTGACTTTCTAACACGGGGGCAGCTTCTGGTATCTTCTCACAGAAGCCACCCCTGTAGCCTGCTTGCTACCAAAACCTTGTCATGTAACCCAAATACAGATAGTCTAAAAATGGGCTTTTCTGATTTTGTACTAGAATTTTCTAAAAATTAGTTTGGGAGGTGTAAAAGACAAGCATCTTGAACAACAGACAACAGTTGAAAGAATAGGAACCTTTACTGAAATAAAGGAACCAACATTTTATCTCATCCCTATCCTGGCCACTGGAGAGGGAGGTGCCTGGTAGACTGTGAACTGAAGGGTGGAAATGAGGTTGATTGGATTAGGCTGGTAGACCATATATGCCCTGAGGTATCACTGATTTATTTTTGTGACTCCTTTGTCTTTGCCAAAACTTCCTGATGCCACATTTTCCTTAGTATGACTTCAGGACTAGGAACTAAATTACTTAATTCAGTTAAATTAAATTGCTAAATTAAACCTCTAAAACCCTCTCCATCTGAGAACAAAGGGTCTACAAAGTGTGACCAGAAATTAGGTGTTGTTAGGTTCTTTGATAAAAAGCTTGTCTCCATGCTCTAAATGTGGCACAGAATAAAAATATCAAGCAGAGGAACCTTCATCCTTATGGGGAACTCAGAAGAAAAGATTCTCTGCCCCAGTCTCAGGAATGTCACAAAAGAGACAACTGATGGTCATCATCCAGGTCTGAAACATACCTGATGAGTCTGGAAAGGCTCTCCAGACAAACTTAAGGGCTGAAGTCAGGGCTACTTTCTAGAAGGTGTAACACACACTGTGGGGTGCAGGGGAGTAGGATAGAATAGAATAGAATAGAATAGAATAGAATAGAATAGAATAGAATAGAATAGAATAGAATAGAATAGAATAGAATAGAATAGTTCATCAAGTCCAACTGCCTGATCGCTACAGGGCTGATCCAAAGTTAAACCTTGTTTTCAAGGACATTGTCCAAATGCCTCACACACTGACAGGCATCAGCAACCTCTACGGAAGACCTGTTCCAGGGTATGACCATCCTCTTGGTAAAGAAATGTTTCCAGGTATCAAGTCTGAACCTCCTCCGACATTCAGGGAGTCTTAGGATTGCACAAAACATCTTTTGGCTGATGTAGCGGACAAAACCAAAGGCAGAGGAAGGGAGGGCTCATCATAGTTTGGAGAAAATGGGTCATAGAAGGCTAAGGGAACAAAAGCAGTTGCCCGTGTGTAAACAGGTTGCTGGGCAGTATGCTTGTCTGGCCATGACCCACACGCCATCATCACCTGCTGTCCTGCCTTCTTCCTAAATTACATTTCTAACTATTTTCCTGAATGAGTGGACTCTGTTCTGTGTGGATGTGATTGTATGGATGTCTAACTGTCAGCAACTGAAATCAGACAAGGGATTATGGGGTTTGCAAATCAGCAAAGTCATCAACTGAAGAGACTGGAGTGAGTAAAAACAAGTACCAACAACTGCACTGCAGATCAGGGGTGATATGTGTCTGTGGTACGAGAAATTGGACCAAGTGAGAATGCAAGTATCAAGCCAAACTAGGTGGAGAGGAGATTAAGAGGCTTGGGAAGGAAGTATGTCTCTGGGAGTAAGACAATTGGAGAAGGTGACTTCTAAAGGGACCAAGAAGTCTCTGCCAACTGATGGAGAGGATGTAGAATCTGAAGGTCAGCTGAGAGACTGCGTGTGTGTATCTGTGTGGGAGGAAGCTGGGACAACAGTGATCCAGGCTGGAAGGAGGGCTTGTCTAAGATATTGGGTGGTGTTTGCCTAGGAGAGATCCACAGTGTGAATGTTTATGTGCTACTGTGCGCAAGGAAATCTGTACCAGTAGCTGGAGTGGGACTGTGGTGTTTGGGGAATAGTGTGTCCAGATGCCAGCAGCTGGGGAGACCCAGATGGCCAGTTACTGGATGGACTGCGTGTCTAAGCCCAGCTACTGAGAGAACCCCGGTGCGCGTGAGTGAGGAGGTCTGTACCAGCCCTTGGAGAGGGGTTCATTTGTGAGGGTACAGCATCTGAGAAGACTGGGGATCCATGTACCAGCAGATCCACGATGTGAGTCTGTGGGTAACAAGTGAAAAGCAACTACAGTGGGACTGCAAGTCTTAGGAGCTCGTATGTCCAGGGGACAGCAGTGGGGCACATTGTGGATCCAGGGACAGACTGAGTATCTAAGGTCAGCTACTGGAGGAATCCACATTATACGTACCCATATATTTCCTAATAATCGACTTTCATCCTGATTAGCCAAAGGGCAACAAGATGAGGTCATTGGTGCTGTTTGCGCTTGTGTGAGTGCTGAGTGTTTCTGGCTATATGGATCTGTGAAGCTGTCCATGTGTGTATATGCACATACGTATTGCAAAAATGAGTTTGTATGCCTGTGCCTACCAAGAACACATGTTTAGTTTCACTACTAAGTACCAATACAGGCTGGGAGATGGAGGGATTTGGAGGAGCCTTGCGGAGAAGGACTTGGAGGTGTTTGTGGATGACTTTGATTTGTGCTCTTATGAGAGATCACAACTGCATTTGCCCTACACTACCACAAAACCTTCATTTGTAGTACAGCCAAACTTGAACCCTAAGGTGAAGGGTCCTTTATATCACCTTTATGACATTCTGGGTCATTTCAATAATTGCCTTAAGTTACTGAAATCAGAGATTATAAGCTCATTGTATAATAGTTTGTAAACTATTGTGCATCCTGAGGCAAGTATAGGTATATGACAAATTAAAAAATTAGCCATATATATCTCCTGTATTTGAAAAATTGAGACTCCATTGCACATGAGCATTTTGCTCTCCGCCCTCACGACTGCAGGCAGATTGTTTTAACTTCATTCCACCACAGCAGCAAACAAGTTGCAGTCCACCAAGCTCTGTGGGGTCACTGGACTCTGGCTGCAAATTCACAAATCAGGGTGCACAACGGCTCACTAGATTCCTGCTCACTCCTGGACTGTGTCTGTGCTCTAGGATTTTGGGTGGGATTGCTCTAGACTAGGTTGGTGGCTGCCCCTCTCCATTGTGCCGGCCTCAGGCTGTTTCCAGGCGAGAGGCAAGCTGAAGGGAAGTGAGGCTTTTACGGAATGCCCGCTGCACCACACAGCCCAGTCTTTCACATGGTTTTCATCTACGTCGACAACCCCAGTTTCAAGCACAGGCAAGCGGCCATCCAGACCCAAACCTGCCAGAGCGCGGCAGGACACAGAGGACTTTGGTACCCCTTGGTGTATCGGGAAGGGGAGGCACAGGATGCGCGAGCCGGGCGAGGCTCCACCTGCCGCNGCCGCGAGCCCGCCAATGGCCGCGCGGGGGGGGCAGTGCCGCTGCAACGGCCGCGCCGGCTGCGGACACCCGCGGCTGCTCCCGAGCGCGCCGGACGGAGCCTGGCCAGCGCAGCCAGACCTGCCGCCCTCCACACCCGGCGGTGAGTGCGCGGGTGCCGCTCTTGGTTCGGGCCGGGCCGGGCGAGGACTGCTCCGCCGGGGTAGGTGGAGTGCGTGTCGTGTGCGGTGCCCGCTCCCTCCTTCCCATCGCGCCGCTAATCGTTTGCCGCTCCGTTATCGAAGGCGCGAGGGGAGGGGGAGCTGGCTGTGCTGCCGAGGGTCTGGCGGCCCCGGTGCCCCCTCCCGGTGCCCGCCCCCATCGGAGAGGCGCCGGAGCCCAGCCCGCCGCGGCCGCCGCCGTCGTTATGTAACACCCGCGGGGGGCTGCGGGCGGCGGCTCCGCATCCCTCCTTGGGGTTCACCTCCGTACTGTCCCCCCGATGTTCTGCGCTTCTCCTGCTTCCCTCTGGGAACTGGGGCAAGGGGCCGGCGGGGAGCGGGGATCGGTGCGGAGCTGCGCGCCTTTGCCTGCCATGGGGATGGGCTCCGAAGTCGCATCCCCCGGTCGCCATCGAGGAGGGACGCGCGGCCGCAGCCAGCGTGGGACCCGGGGCGGCTTCCCGGCTCCCGGCGGCAGCAGGTCCGTGGCTGGGCGATGCTGCAGGCTGGCTGCGGGCGGCTGGTGAGCTCCGCGCTGCTCCCGTGGGCGTCTCCCGGAGGCGCCGGGAAGGAGCCACCTTGCGCGCACACACCGAGTGCTCCGCAGTCAACAACAAAGCCTCGGCCACCCCAGCTGCTGCTGCTGCTTCATGCGTTCGTGTAGAGGCAGAGGTCCCCTTTTATGGAGACCCACGGGGAGAGGCGATTTGCCGTTTCTTTCTTTTTCTTTTTTTTTTTTTCTTTAAATCCCCCAGCGGTAGCTGAAGGGGCTTCGTCTTCGAGAGCCGCTCCTGTCCAGCGTCCTCCACAAAACCAGCATCAGG
>VWZW01005875.1:2790151-2873365 GCA_013397115.1 Edolisoma coerulescens
GGGGAGCGGGGATCGGTGCGGAGCTGCGCGCCTTTGCCTGCCATGGGGATGGGCTCCGAAGTCGCATCCCCCGGTCGCCATCGAGGAGGGACGCGCGGCCGCAGCCAGCGTGGGACCCGGGGCGGCTTCCCGGCTCCCGGCGGCAGCAGGTCCGTGGCTGGGCGATGCTGCAGGCTGGCTGCGGGCGGCTGGTGAGCTCCGCGCTGCTCCCGTGGGCGTCTCCCGGAGGCGCCGGGAAGGAGCCACCTTGCGCGCACACACCGAGTGCTCCGCAGTCAACAACAAAGCCTCGGCCACCCCAGCTGCTGCTGCTGCTTCATGCGTTCGTGTAGAGGCAGAGGTCCCCTTTTATGGAGACCCACGGGGAGAGGCGATTTGCCGTTTCTTTCTTTTTCTTTTTTTTTTTTTCTTTAAATCCCCCAGCGGTAGCTGAAGGGGCTTCGTCTTCGAGAGCCGCTCCTGTCCAGCGTCCTCCACAAAACCAGCATCAGGTGTGGGAGACTATTTAGCGCCTACGGGGTAATATCCGTAGGTATACAGCCAAGTACTTCGGAGTGGAAAACAGGGACGAGACAAAATCCTGTGAATTAATCTGTAACCCCGGCTAGCTCGTTTGAAAATAAATACTACCCCTGCCTGCGCGCCTCCCCTGCCCCTCTTCTGCCAGATCACGAGCGGTTGCAACTATTTCTCCAGTCCTGAGTAAAAGCTCTTGTAGCTTAGTGAAATTTTTCCAAGGGGAATTTGAGTATATGCTGCAAGGTACTGAACACACATGTGAATAGCATCCTAACCGCTGACAGCTTCGAATCATGTAGGAGATGCTGCTGACAACCAGATTCCCTGTTCATGTTTTACAGGTTCTACATGGGCAGGTTTGGGAGGGGGCAAATTTTTTCGGATTTTACAGAGGGTTGCATAACTGCTCATGTTTATTTGAAAAGAAGAGGAGGAGCAAACCCAAACCCCAGCCTGAAATGAAACATATGATGTGAAACTGTCTTTTACTGAGCCTTCCCACTGTTTTCTCAGCTAGCACCATTAAATTGCATGCTTTAGACGGGGGTAAAGGGTTAGCATGATAATAAAACAAGGTTTGGTTGTTTTTGTTTTTCTTCTAGTGCTGTGAAAACTTTGGGGAAGACCAAAGAAATACCTATATACTTTCATAGTCTTAGGCTTAAAATAGCATCACTGTTTATCAAACCTGTACAACTTATTTTTAAAATGGCAATGGCCATTATTTTAATCCTTTAGTGATGAGCTTTATGTTTTTAGAGACCCTGTCCCAACTCAACCTTTCATCTCCCCAATCCAAAATAAAATGCTGTTTTGAATGCCTTTGTACATCTCTGGGTCACAGTTATATGCTTTTAAATCGTCCATCATTTGTAACTGCTGAAGTGTATGTCCAGTATTAAATTATAGTACAGTGTAATGCTTAGACAGCATGCCATGTGAGGATCAAATTGCAGATAAAGTTCACATAGGAATCTCCTGCAATGCTTGCACTTGACCCTTGTAAATCTAAGAAAAGACATTTATAAATGGAAATATCCATCCACCAAGTAGTTGTTTCTGTGTTATATTTAATCTGTGTCTTGACTGTGGTGAAAAGTAATGTCTTTTTATTTAATTTTTGCAGTAGATATGTTCATTCCAGTTACTTTCTGGAGGCAGCTGTGTGATAGAAGCTATTTTTACTTCTTGTATATTGAGCTTAATTTGAAAAAATAAAATAAGGCTCTTTTAAGGAGTGAGGCCGTCAGTTGTGTCAATTTATGTTAAGTGTATTCTCATTATAGATAGATGCAATTAATTGTACTCAGTATATCTCATAGTGCTTCAGAGAGTAGGCCATACAATGTTTAACCTTGATAACTTGCTCCCAGATGATAAGCTAAAAGACAGATGAAAACGGTATCAGATGTTTTTCTTGCTTTACATACCTTAATTATGTAAGTCTCCAGTGTGAGGATGTGACCATACTCACAAGCCTCTATCTCTCTATGTTTATATATTACTATATATATTTCATATATTACAACAAGAACAGTCATTCTGTGGCATAGTCAGTCGCTCAGTGATGTAATGTCTTTTTGATTTGTATATGCATACTGCTTGCAGGTTTGCATAAATGAAATGGACTCTCTTCAGCAAGCAACAAAGTTTTTTTTTGTCTCCCCCTGAAACCCATTTTTATGCTGTGCATAACTGAAATTAAATGCAGGTATATAATTTCCACACCTACTGTTTCTCTGCTGTACTGGCATGACTGCTGTGGACATAAATGCTTCTAGAAGCCTCTGCCAGTTAGTTGAAAGAAAATATTTTGCTTACTGTTTGTATTGCCATAGTGTCTGGGAGCTGTGGTCAAGGATCTTTACTAATGTGTTATGTCCAGTATAATGGAACAAAAACTTGGGCATGGCCCCCTAAATATTATGATCCAAAATAAAGAACAAGTGGTGCAAAAGAGTGGTGCAGAAGAGGAATCAAACTGATATTAAGAAGGATACATTGGTATGTGTGTGCATTATCCAGCTGCATACTTTCTCATTCTCATGTGTAAGAGCAAAGGGGATTGTAGAACTTAATGTAAGACTCCCACTGTTCTCTGAGGGTTATCCTTGGGACATATAAAGGGCTTGTGTTTGGGGGATTTTGAAATGTATCTAACTTGGCTAAATGCTGAAAATTAAGGTAAAAAAATCTACATCAACCCAATATGAAAATTTTTCTCTTCAGATTACCTAATTTTACAGTTTTTTAAATTTAAGGTAATATTTTAAAATTTTGAAATGGAGTTTTCATTTCAAATTCCAGTTGTACAGGAAAAAATCATAATGTTTTTCCTTTTCCTCAGTGTTTTCTATAAGCTGTTCTAGTTCTTTCTTCATCTCATCCCACTCATGTACCTAAACCTCCCAGAAATACATAATAACAACTACACCTTCAGCTGAAAGACATTTCTGAGCGAATGCATCACTCTGCTCATCCCAAATTGCCCATACATAGAAGTACTGCAAGAATTTCCCATTTCATTGTAGCCTGGTTATTGGGACACTTTGGAATAGTGCTGAAGAGAATTGCACATTGAAAGGATGTTACTGGTAAAATACCTCTATATAAATATGGTCTTTTAAGTACCCAGGGACTGTACATGTGTTACAGGACAAGTAAGCATATCCTGCTCAGGTTTCAGGACACTCTTCCTGAGTGGGTGTTTATCTCAAGTGCTGACAGAGCAGAACAGACTGATTCTGTGCTGCTCAGTTTTCTTGGCTTGCAGTGGTATGTCCATCAAAACAGATGGGAAGTTTGTCTTTATTGTTAGTTGTTACGTGTGGTGGGTGGGCAATTCACTTTGCTGCTGCTAAGAGGGATTTTTAACTCTGTCAGGACTCTGAGGCAGCTGTGGAGAAGCTTAGGCTCTTACTCTTGCTAGTTGTGGTAAGGTTCCCTCTTTCTTTTCTTCCTCACCCTTCTCCTGCCTCATAGTGTCCTGAGTTTGTGGTATGAGTTTACCTTGTCCTGGATAGAAACCCCAGAGCTGGCAACCAAGAATGTACAGATCATTGTACAATCAGAAAGGTTCAATGCATTATGTGGCTGATGAAAAGATAAAAATGAATTTGCAGTGTAACTGTTTTAAATAATCATATGAAGTTAATTTTTGCTCAGTTTGGCTGATCTCAGGAATATGCTTCTGTGTCAGTGTTCATGTATTGGGAGCATTTGGCAAAATGAGCACAGAGAAACTTGAAATAAAAAAAATCAACGAGAATAGTTTTTGCTTGAATCTCTGAGGGTTGCAGTCCTAGTTCAAATTCTTAAATGATGTTTTATTGGATCAGTGCTAAGAAAATTCTTGCAGTTGCAGTGAAAATGCTAAGAGGTCTTGCTCACAAAATTCTTTTTTCATTGTTGATGACACTATTTTTAATTTAAAAACAAACCTGTTTAGCCTGTCTCTTCTGATTTGAGTATTGGAAGGAGTAGTACCCAAATATTTCATCTTAGAGGAGCTTATAGACGTGAAAGATCTTACTGATTTAGCAAAGGAAGTATTTCCCTTCTTATTTTGTACCAGGCTGTGGGTGGTTGCAAAAAAATCTGTACTTTAAGGTTGGTTTATTTTTGTGTATTCAGACAAAAGTGAAGAAGCAGATTTTAAGAACATAAGGGACCTTTGGACAATCTAATCTAATTAATGTATTATTTATATTGAGTTAGTTATCCCGGGGCAATAACCTACATTGGTAAAAGTCTGTCTTTCAGAGATACTTGACTAAATGTATCTTCTGTATTAAAGGCAGTTTAATGCATGGTCATGAGGATGTAAAATGCTTGAAGCTATTCTTGGAAGTTACCTTTAGTATCTGGCACAGTTAATTGTCTCTTCATAAGGAAGTCATATTTCTGTTTGCACTGGCATAGCCTGAATTTTCAGCTGTTGAGTTTTTTTATATCTTTGACAGTAAAGAACCATTTAGTCGGTGATTCAGTTTCTCTACAGAGCTATTTGGATCTCTCAGGAATTCCGCCAATGTAATTTGTAAAGTGTCTTATGATGAAACATCTTGTCTCATGATTTTGCATCCCTTATATCATCTTCATTTCTTTGATCAGAGGTGGTGCTTTCTAACTACAAAATCTTACCATGCTTTCAAGTCTCTGTTAGCTCAGTTTTTCTTAGATCTAATTCTGTCCCCGTCAATAGCATCAGTTTGGTTCTCTAGATACTCTTACTTATGGGTGGTACTCAAAGTCCTCCATCTTACTGGAGTTTGAAGTTATCTTTCTGTAAAATTTTTGATCCCCTTTCATGGAGTGGATCTTCATTACTTATGGCTTTTCCAGAAATATTTTGAAAGGGTTCCGTGGAAGTTCTGCTTAGAGCCTGCTCTGGGTGGGGTGGTGGGAGGATACAATGTAGTAAATGAAGAAATGAGGCTAAGCAAGCTCTACAATTGTAGTGGAACGTGTAGTCAACTAATCCTAAAGTGATGACAGGTCCAGCATGTTACTTGGAGCTGTAAATTAATTGTATGACTATCTACTGTGGAGAGCAGCTGTTGTCTTCCACTCTTTTTGGATCTGTGATTCCCAAGTGTTTTTTTGCTACACCATGAAAAAATACCTCATCTAAACAGTTGAGTCTCCTCTTTTGTTGTGCCTTAGTTGGTGTTACATTCACTTTGTCCAGTGAAGGTGGTTCTAGACACTGGCTTGTATCCTTGCCTTTGTATGAAATTGCAGAATGTTTGTGTCCAGATTATTCATCTGCCAATGACAGCAGCCCGGCAGAGTTTAGGATGAGTACTTAGTAAGTGGAACTCTCGAGTGGAGTAGTGGCATAATGAAAAAAAAAAAAGCATAATAAGAGTTCACCAGTACATGTATATGTTGTGGATGCCTTATTTATGCTTTTACCTTCGTAGTTAAAACCTTGTGTAAGTGACATGGTGGTATTACATATGATATTTTAGAGCTAGTTAAGAGTTAGCTAGATAGAGAATTTTTGTATACTTTTAAGTCAGGTGAACATGTTTTTTAAAAGAAATAAATTGTAATAAAACTATTACTGATAAAAGTTTGTGTGCCTTTGTACAAGTGCTTTGTTTATATAAAGAGGTGATATTTATGAAGTGGTTCTTTGAAATGGAGGAATGTAATTTACTAAGAACTAAACTTAGTTTTGTGTGTAAGTGATATTGTAGAAGTAACTAGCTGAATAGCAATAGTTTTTAGAAATACAACAGTAATTCGTCAGCAGTCAAAGTAATCTCTGTGCTTGATAATCTCTGTGTTTTCTAAGTTAGATCCTTTAATGGCATATGTGATGGCATATGTTCACAGTCTGAAATACTGTTTTGCTGAGAAGAAACATGGACAGTTTAAGTCGGTACCTTTTCTGTTACTCTGTGTGTCCTGCTGAAAGTCTAAATGTAGCTGCATGATCTGGCCAGCCTTGCCCTTGTCCATAGTGCTAAATTCACATATATTGTTAAGAGAACTCGAGGTTCAGCCATGCAGTTCCTCATAAAGCCTGCAAAAGGATTTAACTTTCTTTAGGTAGAGATGGGTTTAACTGTAGATGGAGTTGTTATCTTTTCTTGTTTTGTGGTGGTCTCTGCTCATTTGTCTTCTGTGTTATATGCTAGGGAAAATGGATGGTTGTCATTCGCTCCAGCAGCACGTGTGGAGAAATATAACCAGAGCAGATCTCTGAAGAAAAATGCCTTAACTCTGGTTCCTGCAGGTAGCTGTGAAGGAAGCTGTGAAGGAAGCTTTAAGAGCAGTCTAAAGCATTGCTTTTTATTAGGAAGATGTTGCATTTCTCCATCTGTTTTTCCTTCCCTAAGCTTGAATGTTTATGCAAAAATGTGGGAAAAAGATTCCATCTGCTGTACTTTGTCTCTGCTGTTTTTATTTGGCATAAATAATTACAGACAGAAAATAAATGAGAGTTCCCTTTCATTGCAATTTTGTAAAGTTTTTATAACAAGGGGAAGATGGATCAAGTACTAAAGTAAACCAGCTGCAGTCAGACAAATTCAAATGCCTTGCACAGTTTCATAGTTCATTATGAATTCAATTAACTCATAAAAATAACACCTCCTGTGCTCATTGAAAAGTTGCTTTCTTTTTTGCTTGGATTGGTTAGAAGGTCTTAAGAAATTTTGGATGGCAACTATTTGTGGTGCATTGAATAAGTTTTACCAACAGTGCAGAAACAGGTTCTGATAAAAATTGCGTCCTAAGCACCTACATGCTTACCAACACTTGATGGGCAGGAAAAACGACCAGGAGAATGGAAGGTAAAAACAGGTAACATTTAATGTGTAAAACTAGTTATCTGGGGCATATGGTGAAAAGGTTTAAGAAATTAGGGAGGTATCAGGGCTGAGATTGAGAACCTGAGCAGATAGTGCATTTTAGGTTGTAGGAGCCTGAGGCATTTATACTGTAGACTTTTGTTGTTAGCTACATGATGGCCTTGATGCTCAGTGTAAACATAACTTTTGGGGTCTTTTGTTGTAGTGTTGTGGATTGCATTGGAGCGAGGTATTACACCTGAGAAATAAGGCTGGCCTGTGCAAAGGTGAGTGTTACAGGAAAGAGGAGATGCTAGTAGTACCATTACTGCATTGCAACTGTGCCATTGTGCTATTGAATCTTTTCTGCAAATTCATCAATCTTAGCAGTCAGAGGTCTGCTTGATTCTTGAATGATTCTGCTGTTAAAAAGTGTGAATTGGAAGTTTCCCTTAGTTCACACTAGACTTTTGACCTCATTTTAGTGAATTCTTGGTTGATAAGTATTCTAAAGAACAGTTTTAAAATACACTGTCTTTTCCATTAACATGAATGTATCTGAGGCTGTAATAATGCTGTAGTGTTCTAGTCTGTTGTTCTGTCTCAGACAGTTACACTCATATTCATTTCCATGGCAGTTAGTGTTGTGAGATGACTTCCATTAGAACTGTTTTTAATGCTGTTTAAAACTTGCTGCAAATGAAAGCAATTAGAGGTTAGACAAAGCAGATGAAAAAGTACATGGTATAGCCCAAAAAAATAGGCATTCAGATTTTTGTATCCTGCTGATATAGATACAGATTTTTTTTTTTTTTTCAGAAAACATTTTTTTGGTGTGGAGATCCTGAAGTGGTTTAATAGATTTGCAGCTAGTGAGAATGTATTTATATTTCCTTTATTGAGTCAGAGAATGTTGGTTCTTCAGAGTAGTCATTACACTCATGTATCTGCTTTATGTGACCTTAATAATTAAAGTAGTGTAGAATATGGGTCCCAGAGTCCTCATGATGTTCTGAATACTGGCAGCAGAGCAGACACATTTCTTCATCCCTCTCCTTTGGTTTCCCTCTCTGTAACATGGCAGCGATGATAACTTGTGTTAGAAATACTAAGCTTTCTGCTGAGCAAATAAGCCATGAATTAGTTGTCAGGGACAGGGCAGGTGAAGGTACTGTGGTGAATTCTGACCTGGTAGGATACGTGCATATTCAAAGAGTTGCATAAACTTCTGAGATTCTTGGAAAAAATAATCTGGATTTTAGTAAGTCTTCCTTGCTGCTGAGAGGTGGATTACTTCTAAGAGCAATTCCCACAAATCTAAGTCAAGGCTATACCAGAATTCCTGCAATTTGTTGACACCTGGAGAGGTTGTGGATAAGTGAAAGAGTGTAAATTAATATAAATCCTTCAGTAGAGTTGGCAGTTGGTCAGTACTGAGGCTCTGGGTATTCGCACAGCTCTAGAAAATTGACGGCTGAAATTCACAGAAACAGTAACTTCTTGTCCCATCTTTTATGGAAGAATCCAGGTTAATAAATGACTTTATCTAGTGGAGGTCTCCCAGCTGTCTGTCTGCAGATGAGTATATATTCTAGTCTCTGGCTAAAAGGAAGTCTCATGATACTAGAAAACTTTTTCTAATGGGTTAGGTATGTGCTGAGAGCACAGATCTGCACTTTCAGTCTATTTACCATAAGATAGTCATGATGTTGGTGACTAACATCAGTTAACATGGGTTAGTCTGATCCCTGGCTTAATCTTTATATAATGTGCTGTATTATTTACCTACTGCAGAGTGAGGGGAGGGACAAGGGCTGTTTTTTAGTGTTACTAAAGGGCACAGATTATAGCAGTTCGTAACACAACACCTGACTAAGTATTCTGTGGGTTTCTGGAACTCCATTTTTTGGGGGGATAGTTGTTCTTTCACAGACCTCCTATACTCTAGCATCTGCTTCTACCTCTTTCTTATCTAGCTACTTTTGGTGATGTGGACCTGGCTGGTTGGAGCATGCAGTATTTGGAGAGGATGGTATTGGTGGCTAGTCCCACCTTCCTTCTTTCTGCTGGTTCTGGAAATTGGTATTACCTAATTGTGTACACATTAGACTTTTTGGATGGTGATGAAAGGCATTTCTTTGGTTAGCTGTAATTGTGGTAGTCGGCATCTACACAGCTCATGCTTTTAAACAGCAGCTTAATTTTGTTTTACTGAATTTTAGATTTGGTATTCTAGAGTAATCACTTTCTTTTGTCTCTTTCACCTATCATCTTGCTATGGTCCCGCCCCATATTACTGCTAATCTTTATTTCTAGCAGAATCTGCCAAGGACCTTTTGATCCCTTTGTCCAGGGAAAAAGGGTAAGGAAGACTCAAAACAGCATTTGATCTTGAATTTTTGTCAAACAGGTTATTCTTTATTTCTGTTTGAGAGATCATTTCTTCAACATAACATGATCTCCTTCCTTATCTCTAATCACTAAAAAAAAATTAAAGGAGCTGACCCCATTAAAAGTCTAATTTCATATCCTGTGTGGTGCAGTTCTTTACCTTCTAATTATAGTATGTTAATAAATATAGTTGTCTTCACACTGTGTTGTTTGTAGTGTTAAGAAGGAAAAATTTAAAGTGAGACTAGGTAATTCTTTCATAAATCCAGGTAGCTTCTTTTTAATATTTTTCATGCTGTTACATAGGATTTTAACAAGTAAACTGTAATTATGATTCAACAAGGAGTGTCCATGATAGTATTTGGCAACCACCGCAGAGCCCTGGTTTTAATCTCTGCTTGACTTTCTGCTTTAGATGGCAAGGATTTATTTGAAATGAGTCTGTTTTGCATACCAGATTTCACCATTCAAAACTAAAGCCTTTTCTGTAGTGTCTGTTCTGCCTGATCCAGAACTACTTGAAACACCCCAATACAAGGTTCATTTATTAATGAGTGAGAGAAATAAGTCTGGAGCTATCTGAAGGCCAAATATGTTCCTTTGAGCATTTTTCCTATAGCAAGTTTATAAAGTTTTAAGTTATTAGCTACTTATACTAAGTAAAAAATACTTTCAATTGATACAGCTATCATACTAAAAACTCTGTAAGACAGTAAAACACAATTCTGCTGTGCTTTGCAAAGTTGAGTTATGGTTATAGGCAACAAAGCATTAAGCAAAATTGGCCAGCAAGGCACTGACACTGGCTAAGGAAAGATTTTGTTCAGGAGATACTTAAAAATGTAGGCATGTGGTTGGTTATATTTTCCAATTTCACATGAGACAGAGGGGCGCAGATGTTTTCTTGTTTATAGCTTGTAAACTATGCTATTGTTGTATCTTTCAAAGATATTCACCCTGAGTATAGCTTCTTAAGAGAATTGCTAAGGGCAAGAAGGAGCTTTCCCTGAAAATTTCTTGGGAAGTTTATTTGCCACAAGATAAAATTACAAAATGATGCTAACCGTGCATACCTTACCATGGCAAATTTCCATGTTTTTCTGTCCTGTTACGTGCATATGAAGGGAACTTTGGTTTTTAATATCCTACACAGGCTTTGTTTTTTGCTGATCTATACTCTTTCTCTAGCCAGTTAGTATTAGCTTGGAAAATTTCTGGCTCTCTATTCCAGGTCCAGTTGATTTGAAATGGTACAAGCTTGGAAGAGACTTCTGCTTTTGGAAGTCAAGCTTCCTTGAATATAGAAGTACATCATAGATCTTCATGATCTGATTTTTAATGAAATACTCTTTTGTATATGTTGTGTCAGTTGTAGTTTTTGGGGGTTTTTTTATGTTCTTTTACTGCTGTTTTGGTAGCAAAAGAATATAGCCTGATGAAACAAAGATTTGATCTAGACATATTTTGGTAAAAATGTATGCATCTGTAATGTTTGTAGTGGCTTACAATTTACTGTGCATGCTTTTTGTTTTGGAGTTTCAGTGTTGGGATGCTTTCAGATAAGTTTTTTGAGGTAAAATTCCTTTTCTTTGGATATTAGGCAGGATACAAAGGAAATAGAAATGGGAATTGGTTACTTTTTAAACTTCTTTATGAACTTGACATTTTCAAACTCTTTTTTACCCTCTGTGCTTCTCTTTTTATTTCATAGGGGCACATACAATTCTCAGGCTACAGTTAGTAAATTTCTGTCATATTAATTTTAATTTAGCATTTTGGTTTGTTGGCCAAAGCTTCTGCTGGCTGCGTAAACGAAACAGAAGGATCACCAGGCTTAAGATACAACAAGGGATTTAAGTATTTACTGGAGTGTTTTCAAAATAGGCAGTAGTGTTTTGGCCATGCTATGTTTGCTCAAGTGTGAAGGACAAAGGTCCTTTTAGTATGTTTTTAATTAAAAGATTCTTTCTAATCAAAAAGCTTAACAATAGCTGCTCCATAGCAAGTAGCTATGGTTATTTCTGTTACAGTGTGCAGGAAAGGTTATGTCATAGTTGTTTGAGTGACAGAGTTTAAGCAATATAGGAAGAGGTAGAATTTTAGAACCCTTTCGCTTGCTGAGGCGTTTGTACTGATGTACAGTATATAAGCCAAAAGAACTTCCTATCTGATGAGGAAATAAAACCATAACTAGAAATACCTACCAATCTGTGCATATGTTAATCACATCCCACGTACAGGTGGGACTTTAGAAGAAAGGCCAGGTAAGTATGATGGGCTTTCCAGCCCTTATCTAGCATTTGTCAGATTTCTGATACCTGAAGCATCTCTTTATGGGTTAAAATTTGTAGTAGCACCGCTGATGTGACTGTGGCAACAGTCTGTATGCAGCTCTTGGGGCAGGCAGTGTACCCTGTGCCTAGGTTTTTTAGTGCTTGTTACTTCTGCCATGCCAAGAGTGGATGGGCAGAAGGCAAAGGTTTCTGTGACATCTTCTGGCACTTCAGGGGTTTTTTTTAATGAAGACACCTGAAAATAGTATTCTGTTGCTCAGTTTAAGGTTTCATTTATACTATATGTATAATTTATATTAATTATTATAATTTATACTATATGTACTTGGAGTAGTCTGAAAGTTCTTGTCTGCAGTAATGATATCCCTTCTCAGTATTCCTGCATCATGGATGTGTTAATTCCAAATGAATTCCACGTTCTACAGTTCTGTGGGAATAAACTTGAGAAATAAATGGTCTTGATAATGAGAGAGACTTGTCTTGTACTTGTTAGCCCTTACATAATGTAACATAAGGGTTTTAACATTAATACTTTTGCTGCATTTCAAAAAAAATTAATTTTTCAGTAAAAAAATAATTAAAAAGCCAAAGTTCAGAAAATAAAGGGTTGTTTATTTTTCCTTCAGAAATACAACTAGATAGTAATGCCTACAGTGTAAAAGACATAATTCTATTCAAATCAAGAGTAATTGTGGTGATTGCCATTTAAGAAAAAAAGAAAGGAAGCAAATATTAAGTGTTCTTTTGATGGCAGATGTAGTGATGGTGAAACTAGTTGTGTGTCCCTAGTTTCTTGGCTTGCCTTTTTTTTTTTTTTTTAATGTGCTAGAATTTTTTCCTAGATGGGCAGAGAGTTACACAGTTCTGTGTTTAGACTGATGTTTGATGGTGGAGGCCAGTGAGCTCTCGCTAACTTTATAAACCATTTATTCTTCATAGGTTGTGACATGGACTGTAGCATGTAGAAAGTAATCTAGTGCAAATTAATGTAATACGTTTACCCTCCTTTTCGTTGTAGCACAATGGCTGACAAATCGCCCAAACCAGCAAACTCCCATGAGGGAGCTGCGGCAGGAGAAATAAGTGCTCTGGAAGAGGCCTTTAGAAAATTTGCTGTCCATGGAGATACAAGAGCCACAGGAAAAGAAATGCATGGGAAGAACTGGTCAAAGCTATGTAAGGACTGTCATATCATAGATGGGAAGAATGTGACAACCACAGATGTTGACATTGTCTTCAGTAAAATCAAGTAAGTTCATTTTAGCCATAATTTCATTGTCTCCCCCCCGTGTTTTGTAGATACCACATAAATTTATCTTCTGTTACTTACAGATGTTGTGTGACACTGTCAAAATCAGTCTCTTTCTTGTTCCTTTGCAAAATTTTGTTTCTTGGTCTGCAGATACAGCTTTCAGCTTCTGACTTGCTATCTTAAATTGACTTCAGTTTCGCAGGTGTTATACTGTACAAAGAGGTATGATGTGATCAGGACAAATGCAGGCTATTCCAATAAACTGGACTGCAGTAAGTGCTGTCAATGTTCCCTGGAAGTTATCTGAATGAAGTCAGGATGATCCTTCCAAAGTTTGGCCTCAGAGGACTGAGGCTAACTAAGGTGGGATATGTACTAAAAGTCAATATTCTAACAACAGTCATGATGTTCATCACAACACCACCTCTGGTTTGAAGTGTAGGGCCATGCCGAACTGCTGGTGAATATGGGATGGTGACCCATGGCTGTGATGAATTAGGATTGTCTTGGTGGTCTGATCGTATTTTTGTGACCAGACTGGAGCTTTAGTGAAACTTTCTCCCCAGTTGAAAACCTAGGCAGGCTTAGAAACTCATCCAATCTAAGAGAAGACATTAAAGGAAAGATGTTAACAAAGAGTTAATCTGTCATGGCATATTCTGTGTGAACCCCCAAATAATTTTTTTGGTTTTGTTTTATGTGTGGAATTGGATTATTTTCACCTTTCGTATTCCCCAGCATCTGATCTGATAATCTTGTTTTTTGTGCTTTTTATTACCACAGTAATTGTTTAAATTGTTTCACACCTCATTGTGTTCAGAAACATTATTTTTAAAGGAGTCCTTTAATTGACTTGTAGCTTGTAGGAACTCTTATTTGGCTTGCGCAGTCAGCTGTTGTGGTGTAATGCTGAGAGAACATGCAAACTGCATTGCTTACAAGGTAGTTGGAAAATCTTGCTACAAGCACTGGCCCTTTAGACTGCATCAAAGTGGAGAAAGGCAGAGAAGTAAAGACCTTTAATCTTGAAAGCTGTCCAGTGTAACGTACATAGTTAGAATGACCGTACTTGTTTGATTCTTTGTTTCTTTTCTCCTTGGGGATCTTGTCTAGATAAATGAAAACACTACATGTGCATACTCCCACCCTCTTGTTCTTTTATCAGTCCCTACTTGTATTTTCTTGAAAGTTGTGTTGATGGAGTTAGGTATACCGTCAGAGAACTGGCTTATTTGAAATGGATGTTTAGGCTGTGGGGTTTTGTTTCTTTCTTAATCTATGATATTGTCAAATTTTCTTTCACTTTCATCAGCTTAAAAATTTGTTTTATTATTTCTTGTAGATAAATACAATCTTAGTGCTGCTTTCTCATATCAATTTCTGGGCTCTTTAGTGATAGGACAATCCCATGATATGGCATAAACAGATGTGCAGCATTAGCAGATATAACGAAGTATCAGGTTTGGTGACTGTTGGGACAGAAGGAATCCAGTCCTGTTCCACAGGAGTGAATTGTGAGGTGGCAGGTACCTGAGGCTGCCGGGGAATGTCAGCATATCCCCTTGCTGCTGTTGAGCACTCCCAGCTTGGGGGTTCATGTCTTTGTCTCTGGGGGGGAGCACTAGCTCAGCAGTTTCTCAGACCTCGCTCCTGTGACTGCTGTTAAGTGTTGTCCTTTCTCTTGGAAGAGGCATGCCATCTTTTCCTCTACCCGGTTGTCCTGGTTTAACCCCAGCCAGCAGGCAACCCCCCACAGCCACTTGCTCACTCCCCCACCAGCAGCACTGGGGAGAGAATTTAGAGTAAAAGCTGGAAAACTCATGGGTTGAGATAAAGCCAGTTTAATAGGGAAAGCAAAAGCCCCATGTACAAAAGCAAAGCAAAACAAGGAATTAATTCACTGCTTCCCATGGGCAGGCAGGTGTTCAGCCATCCCCAGGAGAGCAGGGCCCCATCACATGTAACAAGCTGGGAAGACAAACACAACCACTCCAAATGTACCCCCTTCCTCCTTCTTTCCCCCACTTTATGTACCGAGCATGGTGTCATGTGGTCTGGAATATCCCTCTGGTCAGTTGGGGTCACCTGTCCTGGCTGTGTCTCCTCCCAACCTCCCAAGCACCCCCACATTCCTTGCCAGTGTGGCAGTATGGAAAACAGAAAAGGCCTTGGCTCTGTGCAAGCCCTGCTCAGCAATAACAAAAACTTCTCTAAATAATCAGCCTTGTGCTCAGCACAAACCCAGAACAGCCCTATGCCAGCCACTGTGAAGAAAGTGAACTCCACCCCACGAAAAACCAGCACACTAGTATTTAATAGCTTAGTAGATAACTGCATCAAATGCAAAAGTATCTTTGTTTTAATTGTTTATTAACCTTTTGTTCATTCCTCAACCTGTGTATGTACATATACCATGTGTTTTATATATTCTTTTCCTTTAAAATGATTTTATTTTTAAATTATATTGCTTAAGTGGCATATGGGAAAACCTACAACAGCTGAGATTTGTCTTTATTAGGAAGGTCTGTATTTTTCAAGTATATGCTTTCAGTAGGTATACTTCCACATTTTCTTAACTGTTGGTGTTTTGTGGGTTTTTTACATTTTTATTCTTGAGTGCATGTGTCAGCAATTCTTTTTAGTCTAGATCACATTTATTTCACATATAGTATTTTAGGTTTTAAAAAGGGAAGATCTAATGGCTGTAGGAACTCGTGTTAGTAATATGCTTTAACTTAGGAGGGTTAAGCATAAGCTAAGTATACAGGATTTCTCAAGCATGTTCAGACAGCTGTTTTTCCTTGCTTTCTCTTTTACTTCACATTTAACCCTAAGCTCAAGGATGATAGATTTGGTAATGCATCAAAGCAGGCATACTCACATGATAAACTCATACTTATTTTTATTTTACAAGCAGCTTTTTACAAGCAGAGCTCTACGGTTTTTTGACAAACCAAGTTTTTCCCCATCTGTGTTAAATGTAAAACCTTAAACACTATAAAAGAATCTCCAACTCCCCCCAAAAGAGCAAGGTGCAGCTTCCAAGCCTCAGAAAGAATTCTGCTTATGGTTAGCAGAAGGCTCTGTGCTTCACTCTCGGTTTTGGGCTCTTGAGCTAAAGTGTGTCTCAGAAGATTAGCCTCAGCCTGGGATTCTGATAATGAGCCACAGTGATGGTTCAATGGGATGGGGCTGGTGGATTTTAGCAGTTGTAGGCTAGCCAGGGAACACAACAAATGCAGGAAAAAGTGTTTGTCATACTCAGCTACAATTGCCATCTAGCATTGTGTTAGAACTTCCAACCATATTTTCTGTTGGTTCTGTTACTGGGAAGCCACTGTACTTAGCAGGGTTGTTCAGCAAGCTATACTTAGAGTTTATGACAATGGCACATGTTGTTCAGACACTAGAAAATAATTAATCTAGTAGAAATGTTCTTTGGATTTATGAGTTACTATGTATAAAGCCCACACTTGTTGTCTTGCTAACTTTCCCAGGCTTCATTTATTATTCTGCTACAGACACTGGCAAAATAGGTAGGAACTAAATGTTGCTGATAGGGTAAAGTAACAAGGAAAATTAATAAGAGGTATGTTTACCTAAGAGCTACTGAAAGAGAATGTTTTATTCGCTGATTGGCAGCTTTCTCTGCTTCAGGAGAGATTTTATCTCTGAAGTAATGAACATTTTTGTAGACTTAACACCCCCTCTTCACCTCTGCCAAACCAAGTGAACAAAAGTTCTGAAAGTTTTTAATAGTCTGTGATACTTCTTCAAAGCTGGGACCCATGTGTCTGTCTTTCAGAGATTAGTTCATTTAAAGTTAGGTTTAATGTTGTTATAAAGGTTGAAGAAATTCCAGTGAGCCTTTGTTACAAATAAGAAAATAAGTGTAGAATACATGAGGATGTCAGGTCAGATGTAAATGTAATTTGTCTGTTTATCTTGTCTAAAAGGTCTACTGAAGGCCTTCATGGGAGCACAACATTTATATGTACTTGAGGATAAGAAGGAATAGTCTAATGCAAAGAATCCACAGTAGTAAATGTGAAAGAATTATTGCTATAATTGCATTCTTTGGTAAGAAAATATGTAAATTGGGTGATCTCTCCCCTTCCTGTCCCCCCTCCCCCAAATATTTTTGTTTAACGGTAATTTGTAGGGTCCCACAAGTCCTTCCAATTTGGTGGATTGTAATATAAGTTTGTGATAGTTAAAATTGTCAGCTCAGAAAATAGAAGAAATGAAGCAGCAAAGAATTTTGCAATGGAATTATTTGAAATGAAAAGCTAAAGCCTCCTTATGAGAGTAGCCACATATATGAATATTTATGATTTGCATCCCTAGAGAACAGAGTAAAACCACCTACATTTATGCCAGATATTTGGATTGCATTAATACAGTTGGAATAGACTGCAGCTTCTATAATAAGTAGAAGAGTAAACTTTTCTTACTTTTTAGGTTATAAAGCATACAATAAAGCCATCTCTTACCAACGTCATTAACTTTCCATGCATCCTGTACCTGGAAGAGCAAAATAAATCATGAAGAGTGAATTACAAAGTTCTACCATATCTTATGGAATGAAATCTGTTTAAAAATGCAGCAAAGCAAATTGTACGTAACTGTAAATGTAATTATGCAGTAAGCTTTCTTTTTTATAGTTTCATGGTCAACACTTGAGATGTTGTACTCCTTACTTCGTATGCTTTTTGGACTACATAAAACAGTAACACTGGTTGCAGGGTAAATTTTAATTTCAAAGCTAGCTTAAAGTTACTTGCTCAAAGTTGTGTAAAAATCCCTTCTGCTAATTGGTACCTGGAGAACTTTTTCTATGTAAATGGCAAAAATGAAGCAACCTCTTCTCAGAAAAAATGGCTCATATGATTGTTAAAAAAAAAAGCCTGAAAATACTTCATAGGAAGTAATTTTTTTAACTGGTCCATAAATTCACTGCCATACTTGAAGACAAAGAAAAGTCAGTCATATTCTATGGGAATGGAAGATTTTGTAATTACTGTATCAGAAGTATTTGTGATGGGACCAAAACTAGTACTCCAACTTTTTTTGTTATGATAATATCTTTTATTTCCCTGTAGCTCAGGTTTCTGCTAAAATATAGGGGTTTAGTATAAGTATCTTAGTAATATTGGATCATTCGAAGCATTAGTTTTTCACCTACTATCTGAACCTTATGTAGACATCTTTCTTTTCTATTTTTTTAATAAAAAGTGATAATGCAATCCGGGCCTACTGAATTTAGAGACGTACAATATGCAGATGTGCAATAGCGTTTGAAGATAGATGTTTTTCATGACAGTGGGAATTCCATGGGTATCTTTTCAGTAGATGAAACACTTGCCTGCTTTCTTGGAAAATTTCTTCATTAACTGTTTCTTTCTGGTACTCTTCTGGAGTTCCAAAAGTTTGTCAGCTGTGTGTCTTACATTGTGCTTGCAGAGTGCAAGTATGGAGTTAGTGAATCTTGTTGCCTTGGAGAAAGCAAGGTCATTGGTGACAGAGGAGAAGGGCACTGAAGGGTTCTGCATTTGGTATGAAAAACAACATGTGGCTGCATTCTTCTTATTCCAGCAGGACGGTGAGACACAACAGTCTAAGAACTTCAGGATTTTTGTATTAAGGAGAGCAGAACACCCAAGATTAATAGATGCTACTGAGCTCTGACCAGAATTCCGGCATGTTGCCTTAGAAACTTAAATTTCTTTGTTTATTGGGGGGTCAACAACTGCTCTGGGAAATGTGATATGTTAGCTATGCCATACACATACTCCACTTGTTGTATGTAGTTAACGTGGTAATAGTAATAGCCCCGATATAAATACCTCTGCTCTTATTTTAGAAGTGTTACCACTCAGCACTGCAAGAATATGTTTTAAGCACTGCCATAAAACTGCTAATTCTATGACATTATTAGATAGAAAAATAAAAATATTTCTGTTTACGCTGGCATGTTACTATGGTTGCAGGCAGGCCTGGGTGACGTCAGCCCTTGGATCCATTGTGAGCATTTATTTAGGTAGTCATCTCCATGGAAACATTTGTTTGTTTTGATGTTACTATGTGTTAAATTTTAAACAAATTTTTGCGGTTCTATACTGGATTGTTATTGAAGATTCGTTAAGCTACAGAAGCTTTGTAAATATACCTTACTCCCTGCCCTCTAAAATATTCTTGGTAAAAGATCAAGTGAAAGCATAATTGTCTTCTGAAATTCCATTAGTAGTTCCTGATGTTGCTTTGACATGTTTTCTTGTTGCTGAAGAAGCCATGTATTATAAAGGCCAGAAAACTCTCCTCCATCTTTTTGAGAAAGGAAGGGTTTGTTCCCATGGAGAATCTTCACAACACACTTCATTGTGCCCTGACTTTTGAGTGGACCCATCCGTGCTCTGTCCTTGCTGTCTTGCACACTTGGCTGTTTAGCCTGATTCCCACAGCCTGGATCAGTCAGGTCTCTGCAGGAGTGCTTCCACCTGAGAACAGCTGGGCCTTAATGCAGCCGTACTTCACCATGGCTGCAAGACTTGAAATGGGTAATGTTTGCTCTGAGAAGCTGGCAAGAAAACTCTTGGCAAGAATGAGTACATGCTTTCCCCATTTGTCAGCTGTAATATAATTGTTGTCTTTTCTTTGTATTGAACAAGTATGATGCTTCTTGCTTTCTTACTGAATTTGAAAGGACTTTGACACCTGAGCTCACTCAAAACAACTATCTATCTATGAGGTTTCTCTGAAGTAAACAGTCTTTAACAGAGATTTTTACTGAAGCCTCTCCTAAATTTTTCAAGTATGTAAATAGGTATGAAGTGGTCTTTATATATAAATGAAGCACATAGTAGTTGCAAGCTGTGTTTTACATCCCTACTGGAGACATTCTTTTGATAGTGACATAGAAAAGGATTTTTGTAATCCTACTTTATGCATGAAGTAGGCATAACAATTAACTTTTGTACTTCAATATGTCTGCATCAGGAAATAAGTTTCAAGTGGATCTAGAACAATATGCAAAGCAAAATCTGTTCTGGTAAGTCTCACGCAAATTGCGAAGTTGTGCGTTTTTAGGTAGAAATGTAGGTAAGTTTCAACAGAAAGTGTTCTTTTTTGCCACATCTATATTTTAATTAAAATTAAGATCCAATTGCCTTTCTTGCCTAAAAAGCCAAAATTAGTTGTTGCCATTTGCACTTTATCCTTCAAAAGCTTTTTATTTAAAAAAACAAAGCAGCTCTTCTCCCTCTTCTGCCAAGAGGCATAAATTCTAAAAGTGAAACAGTGATTGCATATGAGAAGGAAGATGGTTTTACATTCACTTGCTGTAACACAGGCTTGTTTTATGCATGTAAAATGGGTAAATTTTATACCTGTAATGATGTTTGCTGATTAGGATTTTAAAAACACCATTTTGCATGAGCAGACATCCCATGAAAACCTAGAGATACGGTGGTGACTGATTCATTTCCCAGCTGATATGAAATGCTGCATGATTTCACACACAGTACTATATATAGCAGCTTGCTTGGTGTTTGCCACACTTTGTGGTGTATTCCACTCGTGTGCTACAGAACTTCTACTGGCTTAGAGTAGAAGTTGGTGGTTGTTTTGGTTTTGTTGTTTTTTTTTTTTGCAGGTCAGCCTATTGCACCATCATTTAAAACTACCTGTTTTTCATTTATAAAAGCAGCTATGTGAAATCTGCCTTAGTTTTACTGACTAAATAAACTAAGTAACAAGCAAGTATTTTCCAGACTGTTAAATATCAACGTAGACTTTGATTTCATGGATTGAAGTAGAAGATGATTAAGACGTAGAGGACAAGGCAGTCTTGTCTGCAGCAACCAGGTAATTGTAAAGTTTAAGATCCTGAGAGGAGTGATCAAGATTAACAACAGAATTACAAACCTGAACATCAGTAGGGCAGATCTTGGCCTCTTCATTTTCTCTCTAGAAACTGCCCTGGAGAGTAGAGGTGCCGAGGAGAGCTGGTTGATCTTCAAGGCAGCTTCATCAGAGCATAAGAACTTCTCATTCTCATGTGCAGGAAGCCGGGCAAGCATGGCAACAGGCTAGCAAGAGTATACATGGAGCTTCTGACTGGGCTGGACCACAGAAAGGAGGTACACAAGAGACAGAAGCAGGGAGAGGCTTTGTGGGAGGAATACAGCCCATGCATGAAGAAACAGAGTGAGGAAAGTTAAAGTTCAGGCCAATCAGCATAACCTCAGTCCCCAGGGAGGTTGTGAAGTAAATCCTTTTGGAAGTCCTTTCTCAGCACACAAAGGACAAGAAGGTGATTTGGAGCAACCAGCATGGATTTGCCAAGGACATGTTATGCCTGATTGACCTCATTGCTTGAGGTTAATAATTCACCTCTGATGAAATGACTGACACTGTAGGTAAAGGGGTGTAGTTAGTATACACTGATTATGGCAAGGACTTGACCCCAGTGACATCATCACCAAATTGGTGAGGTATGGGCTGGAGAGTGGGCCAGCAGTCTAGGAGGCAGCTCTGGAGGTGGTGATGGTGTCAGTGTTGTGGTTTAACCCCAGCTGGAAAATAAGCCCCATGCAGCCACTCTGTTTACCCCAACAGTGGAATGGGGAAGAGAATCAGAAGGGTAAGAGTGAGAAAACTCATGGGTTGAGTAAAGACAGTTCAATAGGAAAAGTAAAAACTGCACACACAAGCAAAGCAAACCAAGGAAGTCATTCATCCCTTCCCATGGGCAGGCAAGTATTCAGCTGTCCCCAAAAAAGCGGGGCTCCATCATGCAGAATAGGGGCTTTAAAAGACCATCACTCTGAATACCCCCCACTTCCTCCTTCCCAAAACTTGTATGCTGAGCATGATGTCATATGGTATGGAATATACCACAGGTCAGTTGGGGTCAGCTGTCACGCCTATGTCCCTTCCCAGCTCTTCGCACACCCCCAGCCTCCTCTCTGGAGGAGCAGTAGGAGAAGCAGAAAAGGCCTTGAAGCTGTGTAAGTGCTGCTCAGCAATAACAAAAACATCCCTATATTATCAACTCTGTTTTCAGCACAAATCCAAAATACCACTTCATACTAGTCACTGTGAAGAAAATTAACTCTACTCCAACCAAAACTAGCACAGATGGGAAACTTCGGAAGGTGAGGTGACAGCAGTCCTTGCAGTGAGTGTGAGTTGTGGCAGCAAGGAAAGGTAGCTACATCCTGGGCTCCATGAGTCAGTGTGTGGTCAGCAGGTCTGGGGAAGTGATCCTTGCCTTCAGCTTGGGTTTGTGAGACTGTATCGGGAGTGCCGTGCCCAGACTGGGGCTCCCCTGTGCAGGAAAGAGATTGATACACTGGAACAGGCCTGGTGGCAGGGCCACCAGGTTGATCCGGGGGCTGGTTGTGGTACATGGTGACCTGTGGGATAAAAGTAAGTTTCTTTGTGCTCCTGTATAGGCAGTAGAAATTAACTTCTTGTTCTGAAGTTAGAGTGGAAATTTTGTTAGGAAAAAAGTGTGTGTGTGTGTGTAGGTTGTTTACTCCTAAAATGTAGACGTGGGCTAGAAATCCTTCATCTCATAAAGAGGATTAATATACTATATATGTTACAATTAGATATATTTAATCTGCCTATGTGTGTAAAACTACTAAAAGAATTTAGATGTGGTCTGCTTGGGATGTGAATGGAAGTGTGCTCCATCTGACGCAGCATTTATCATTCCTCAACCTTTTTGTTTGTCTTATGTAGCAGTTTCGTTCGCTTTCTTTACTCTCTGTGAGATAAGAGGTTAGGAGAGGGCAAAAAGCAGGCTCAACACTTTAAAGAATATAAAGAAGTTCATTACTAACAAAATTAAAGGTAAAAGAAAATAATATGAACTTAAAACAAACCCCCCTTTCTCTTCCAAAACACTCCCCTTTTCTTCTAAACTGCACAAAAAGATAACAAACATGTGATTTCAGGTCAGTATTGCAGTCTTTAAAAGTCTCTTCCATATTTGAGAGGAAAAGAGGTTTCTTCTGCTTAGTGTGGTTTCCAAACTGTTAGAAGCAAAACCAGGTTCCGCCCGGAGAAAAAATCTGCTGCCGTGAAAAAAACATCTCTCTCATGAATTTTGCAGTCTTTTAACACTACTACTACCATGGGTATCTCTTTTAAGGATAAGCGAATTCCAGCTTGAAAGCAACAACTCTCTCTCTTTTAACAAAGTCTCTAAAAACTTCTGGCAGGACTACTTCTCTTTTTTCCGCAGGCTGCACACAGAATTCTCTCTTCCCTCATGTCTTTCACAGAGAAATGAAACAGTTTGTGACATTACAGTCTCACCACCGCATGCAAAAGGCGTTTTTAAGCTACGCNCGCTGCGCTGCAGGGAGAGAGTGGAGGGCGCAGGGGGCCCGGCCCCGGCCACGCCTCCAGGGGAGACTGGAAACCAGAAGCTCTCTTTCCGGCGGCTGTGCTGACTTTTATATGCGAAATCGTGAGAAGCGATTGGCCTACAAGTCTGTCTATCAACTCAGGTTTTTTTCAACCCACTACACCTTAAAAAAACAATGGGTTGACTTGGGACAGCCTAATTGATGTGTTCTTCCCGTTATCTAGAAGTTTAGGAGGACTTTTTTACAACTGAATTGAAACAAGTCTCATTAAAGACTGGACATTAAATCCTCACCAGGATTAGTTAAAATGGTGTTACTTTCTGTCATTATTCAAGTGAGTTACTTAATGGTTTTTTTGTGTGTGGGTGTGTCTGTGCACGTGCTAAACTGAAGGAACACGAATGAAATCCAAATTTTTTTTGAAGGGCGATCTCTGTTTCTGACTTTCTGCAGACTTTTAATGCATGTGCATGTATTTCCATGAATTTAAAAACAAAGTAAATACAATTTTGGTAGGGAGTTCTGGTACAATTTCCCCTCAAAAAGGGGCAAACTTTCCCTTTGAAATTTTTTTTTCCATGTTACAGTCATTTTTCGGTTCTCATTTTTACAAAGGTTGTGGATATTACCAGCAGATCAATAATTTTCAAAACCTTGCTGAGACTATGAATGTTGGTGGTGATTCTGCAGGCTCCCAGAACATTTTAATTCCATAAAGAAATCTCCATGGCAACTTTTTCTAGGAAGATGTGCTGTTAGATACGGAAGTTTTATGGTTGAAGGAGCAGATGTAGGAAGGCATTCTGTTTCAGCGAGGAAAGCTGACTGCAGCTGACAGCGTAGCCAGGAGTACTGTGGCTAAGATGTTGTACCCCTGTGGTGAGGAGTATCAAGAGCAGCTCCCCTTCTGCCTGTCACCATCCTTCTCGGCAGCGCAGGCAGTCCCAGCACCGATTGCTGAAAAGATGCAGTCAGTCCCTCAGGCAGGCAGGGCCTGTTTCTGTACTATCTGGACATTTGTAATTCAGGAAAGAAGACCAACCAGAAAACCCTACTGCAGGGTTTTGCATCATTAAGTTTCTGCCTAAGCTGTGGAACAGCTTTAAATCAAACCTGAATCTTTGTGTCAGTGATGGCAAGCGGTGGAAAATACCTTCAGGCAAAGTTGTTTCAGTGGAGCCAAGAGTTCCTTGTGAAAGCAAGGGCAGTCGGTGTCTGTTTTGAATGTGTGATATTCCTGAAGTCCAGTAGGTTTTCTCGATGCTTTTCCTTCCCAGGAATTGGTTCTGGAGAGCCTTTTGGGAATGGTGCCATGCTGCGTGCAGAGCTGGCTGGCACAGAGTTCCCTCGAGCTTGCCAGGGGCTGTGGTGCCACAGAAGTGAGCTCTGTGCAGCTGCAAGTGTGTGGTGCTGCACTGCCCTGCTCGTGGAGCTCTTTGCATTGTGCCAGGGGCAAAGTTTTTGTGGCATTTGCTTGGGTTTTGAACCGTGAGCTTTGTAGAAGGGATGGTAACGTGTGCTGACAGAACATGAGGGACACTACCTTGGCAGCACTGAATCGTCTTTCTTCTTCTTTGCCTCAACTTTGTTCTGGAAGGAAAAGTCCTGAAAGTGTGGGAAATCTTTCAGATTGCAGCACTAGGATGCTCAGAATAGCAAAAAGTTTTCTAGAATGCTCGTTTTCTAGGCAGAAACGTAGAAGACTCTAAAGAAAAGGATAAGCCAGCATCATCATCTGGTGAGCAGGAGCTTCTTCATCTGTTTGTCTCTGCTGATACAGGAGAGCATTGTACCATTTAGTTCCATTTGTGATCATGGGCATCAGCAGCTGCAGAACACTGGTGATCTTTGACACCAGGCTGTGACTCTCATGACACATGACAGCACTTGCTTCATTGCCCAGATGTCTTGGATCTTTAGTATATGCCCTTCAGTTGCAAATACTGTTTAAAAATGAAAATAAGCTAACAAGTAGTTATTGTACTCTCAATATGACATTTTTAATGGTATGTAAAAGATGCAACTGATAGCTTTTATATCATTATAATTGTGTACAAGATAAGTTGTTTTTCTTTCAGTTAACAACAGATAATACAGTGATACTGTAACGCAATAGTAGTTCAGTTACAGCACAACTGAAAAATTTGTATGAGAAAACAAAATGGGTCTGTGCTTATTGTCTGGAATCTATCTCAGTTATACAGCATCTCCAGATATACTCATTAGAATTCCCAGTGCAGTACCAATTAACCCTGGATTTAGCTGCTTTGTGATATTCGAGGTTTTTGTTACTCATTGTGGGATGGTGTTTGTTAAACTTCTGAAGGGAACCGACAGTGCTGAGAATGGAGGGTTTATCTGACCCAGACCAGTGTGAGGGTAATATGAGAAGCTACTGACGAGAGGATCATAGAGTAGAGGGTGGGCAGTTCTTACTCATCATCATGCAGTCTGTATTTCACAAAAAGATGTTGTGTGTTTGCTTCTGCTAGAGCAAGCTTCTGTGGTATGGGCTGCCTTAAAAGTGATGACTGCAGTATTTACCATCAGCTCTCCCATCACTTCCTGTGCACAGCAGCTACTGCTGCTACACACTAAGAGAGTTCGTGTCACTAGGGGAATACAAGGAGCCCTGTTTTGATGCTCCTTATGGGCTGTCTTCCTGTGCTGCAATTTGAAACAGGTAGTAAGCAACCTTTCTTCCAAATTTAGGCTGTTTACATTTTCTTCCTGTCATGGATGCTGTATGGAAATAGGTGCCTGGGGCATTTGTAATCCAAGTGGAGATCAGCATGTGTCAAACTATTCTCATTTGGCATGGTGCCAACAGAAGGTTTTGTAAGTTTCTAAGCAGTATGTATTGACTAGTGTTTTCAGCTCTACAAGAGGGTTTCTAGGGAGGATGTTTTATTTGATTTTTTTGGACACCTTTTTTTTCAGCAAAAAAATTTAACAGGTGAGCTGGTAATCTTAAAAGAGCCTATAAATAGGAAAAATAAGAAAAAGGGAATAGTTTGGCATTTATAGGTTCTGTCTTTTTTTAGTCTAAAGAGATTTGTAGGTTGAGAGATAGGTTCCAAGTCTAACAGAACAATATGAGAAGGTACTGATGAAGGGCAGTTATAGTAAAACAAAATATATACCTCATATGGTGGCTGATAGCCACTATATTAGGTGATTGTCCTGTGTATATCCAGAAATAAAGAATTTTAATTCTAGATGTCAGATGAAAATGGTAGTGAACGAAATGTCTGAGATTTGAGTTCAGGACATTTTTAATGCTAATAATTAGAGATAATGAGTGGTGTGAATGCAAATCTAAAATTAATGACTATAATCTGATTAAATGTTTTTTGTTCCCAGTAAGTCCTGGTACTAGTTTAAAAAGAACCATGAAGAGTGTTCAGTTTAGTAGATCTGTGAGAGGGCCAGTGCATTTACCATGTGTGTCAGCAGTTCATCCTTTATTAAAAAAACATAGATAGCATGACTTCTTTTTCCAAGAATTTATAGTAAAATCAAATAGAAATTATTTCCTTACCTTTACAGAAAAGCTGGAACTGTGCTGTCTTCTTCCAGACAGGTTGCTTTTTTTTCATCACTTCACCTCAGCTGAGAGTAATGGGAGAGCTTTACATTATGCTGAAGTGGATGTCATAGCTGGGGAATCTGTTGAACTAAAATGCACAGAACTAGCTTGATTTTTTTTTTTTTCCAAGACAAGAGACTGTGGCCTATTGGGACTCCTCTAATCAGATGGAGAAGGCTATAGAGAGGGTACTAGGCAGTTAAATAAGCTGCTTGGTTTTCCTGCTTCTGTACTGAATAGGGTGAACTCTGTGTGCTGATTTAACATTCTGGTTTTGAGTTTGACCTGAAAATCCAGCTGACTGCAGCTTCAGTCAACATTGGCCATTTTGAACAATTTTGATAATTCCTTTCCTGATATAGTTTTGTGTTCTTTGCCCAACAATACAGTATGTCATCCATGCTTGGAAGACTGTTCCTTTTATTTCCCTTTTAGATGCTACACTGTGTCACCCAGTCATTGTCTTTGAGTACTAATCTGTGAAAGCCATAGTCCAGGTGGACAGTGATGTGATGGTAACCTGAGGTAAACAGTAGAGGTGTCTAAGAGCAGTCGGACTTAAGGACTACCCATAGAGAACTGGACTTCTTTAATGTTAGGGGCATTGACTTGATGTTATCTAACATGACATTTGCTCTTTTTGAAAGTTTTTCAACTCCATTTGTCAAAGCTTTGAGATAAAGAAGATGACAAGACGTACTTTCTGGAGACAGTTACCCAAATAACTTAGGCCAAGTGTTGATTAGATTCCTATATGTGCTTGCCCCAGGTGTGGTCTCTTAATCTTGGAAGAAGTCATTTGCTGAAGAGCACAGCTTTTGCAACATACATAGTGGTTTTTAAGGGAGTTGCATTTTGGCTAACCTCTCAACAGCATGGTTAATTGTCATATGCTGTTGTTTAAGAAGATGAAGCATATAAATATGCAAATTGGAAGAAGTGCATTGGTTCAGGAAACTATCCATCAATTCAGTTTTCAACCCATAACAAGAGTGTACCTGATTTTCATGTACTCAGAAGATTTCTGGCCAGAATTTCTGCTTGTCATCTTTATTGAGCTCCATTTGAAAATTTGGAGGTTTTTTTGAGCTTTGAAGTGTGAGAGGATTTGGCTTCTAATGCCTCTAAAGGGGTGGAAACCCTGTAACTGCTGCAGATTAGAAAGGCATAAAGACATCATAGTTTTTGTAGCTGTGATCTCAGAGCTTTGTTGATGTGTAGGTATAGGGTACTCTGTAGGTGTAGGATAAAATGTTCAGGAGCGCGTAAAGCTTGCTTTGGTTGTGTTCTACCCTGTCAAACTTTGTTAAGTAATTGAAGGAGAGCGTTAGCCTGAAACATTTGCTGTTGAATTCCTGCTGGTTTTGCTGTCCTTACTATGAGACATTAAATAACCATAAATACATTCATCAAGTACTTAAGCTAGTTTAAATTGACTACTTGTATAAACATTCCTAATATAGAGGTTCTGTAATAAAAATGACCAACATGTAACCCTGCAAAGATATTTGTCAATTGTGTTTTGGGAGGTTTCAGAGTTGACCTGCACAGGCTGGTAAATGCAACACAAAACATAGAGCTGAACTGTGTATATATATACAAGGCGTTGTGTTAATCTGTCAGTTTTGTACCATCCTATTTTCTTGCAAGAGCCAGTTTGCAGTTGTACTTTACAGGTTGTGAGACCCCATATCTTGAGTTAGATCCCATGGAAATTCATCATTGGTCCTCATTCAGAAGATTTTGTACCACAAATAAGTTAGTATATAGCTGGAAGGTAAGACAGTTTTCTGATGCGCATTGGAATAAGAGCACAGAAGTCTAATACTAATTGCACCATTAACTGTCCACTATTTAGAAAACTCGCTCTTCTATACAAAATATGGTGGGAATAGATACATTGAATATTCTTGCACCAACATGTCAGTGGATGACAGTTTGGAGCAATACTTTGTTGCTTCTGCTGGTGAAATCAGAGGCTTTGAAGAAAACATTAGTTTCAGAATTGAGATAGTAATCCAAGAAAAATGGATGTGAAGCCTCATTTTCTGAATGTAAGCAACTGAGAGCTAATGGAGATTGCTAGTGTAAGAATGTACTAATTTGTGTTTGTAGATGAAACAGAAAGTACCCTTTTGTACAAAGCAAAAATCAAGAGGGCAGCACATCTTACCCAGCACTGGCTCAATACCTTCCTTCAGTAGCTTTTGGTCTAAATAAGTCACAGATTTCCAAAAGAGTGTATGCTTGCTCTTTTATAGTCTCCTCTCTGCTTTCACAGTTCGTTCCAACGTCTTGAAGTCTTCCCAATAGCTCCTTATTGTTTTAGTTTGTGATGATGGTGTCCGCAGCTATGTGGGTAAACCTCCATTTATTGTAAACTTTTGCATGTTTTCAATAGAGAAGTGTGATGTAAAGGAGAGAATATCTGTATTGGTATCAACTGTCATGATTTTCTGCCTTTTCTTTTGGATTGGTTTCAGATGCACATGAGTCAGCACTGTAAAGACTGATATACAGATCTTTAATCCAGGGGAGGTGATAGATCCTCATAGAGGATTTGGTCACTCTCTGTTTATAGCTTTCACAAAGTGCCAAGACATTATTGGCATGGACCCTTCTACAGATTCTGTGGCACAACTGAGAGTTCCATTTGGAAAATGTGTTCCCCACTTTGGACACAGAGAGAGAGGATCAATCACTCTCACCCAAGGAGTCAAAATGGCTTCTTTCTGAAGCTAGATGTAGCTTTATTGTAACTACTTGTTTGGCAGGCTTTCTCTTTCTGTCGAGTTGGGTTTTTTTGTCAGGAGATGGATAAAACTCTGTGCTTTGCAAACGCTGTATTTTTTCCTCTTCAGTCAGTGCTTTGCCTGTGTTGAATTATTTAGGTCTCTGAGCTCACAGGCATGCCCTTATTACTTGTGAGGTACATTTGAGCTTCCTAGAGTTGTTCTTGGTTATGATTAGTAGGGTGATCTTCATTCAGATTGACGGTTGCATTGTCAATTGCAGCAACCTTGTGTTGAGATGGAAAGTGCCTAGAGATGGCTCTTGAGGTATACAAAATAAGTGGTCAGATGCATTAGCTAATTTTCCTTAAGCTGTGCAAAGGTAGATATCTATCTCCACAAGATATGGTAAGGAGAAATGATAAAGGTATAGTAGAGGAACTTATTAAAGAATATTCTCTGCATTGACAATAGCAGACATATGGAATTGGCTTTAGATTTGTGGATCTGTAGAAGAAACGAGGTGCTCTCACGTCCAAGTGTTACATGGGTTTTACTGCTCTGTAATTTAGCCTTAACATTTCCCATCTGCACTTTTTAAAAATAGTATTGTTCTCTTCAAGTGGATACCTCTTCAAATACTCTCCTACACTCATTTGTAAACTGTCTGAGAGACTGTTTTGGCCACAGTCTAAGTATTCTTCTGTCTTGCTTTTTGTTCTGTAAAATGAGAATGCTGCCAGTGCAGACAATTGCATCTCTAACTGCTGTTTCACAAGACATGAAGATAAGAAGGACATGGGGAGCAGGACATCATTGTGAATGTTGTAGTTTTAACAAAGAGTGAAATCTCCTTTGCAAGAAACAGACATAGAATGGGAAATTCTCCAAGATTGGGGACTGTATATTTAGAGCTTTGCTGTGACCATCCAATTTTCCCTTTCATATGGGAAGGCAGTCTTCCAGTAGGGGAGAAATGTGCAGTTTCTTCATTGTTTCTATTACACTTCTTGTTTTCTTTGAAAGGGAAAATGTCTCATTTCTGCTCTGTGCATTCTGCAGTCTGGATTCTCCTTTCGTGAAGGTTGTGATTTGGTCCTTCGCTGTTGGTTATGGCAAACAGTTATGTGGCTTTCTCTGCATGTGACCTATGGATATGGACTAACACTGTAGTTAGTTGCTCTTTTTTCACTTGGTTTGTCGTTCTCGATTTCACACCTTTCTGTCTCCAGCCATAGTCACTCTTACAGACTGAGATCATGCTGGCGTCAGTTAACGCCAGCTGTCTATTTTTAATGCTGCCACCTTCTCATATTGCCAGCAAAAAATGTTAGCAGATATATATCCATGTTTTCTCCCTGTCGTCAGGATCACTGAAACAACCTCTCTCACAACACACACTTTTTTACTTACAGAGTTCACTATCACTGAGCTGTCACTGGGTTCAGAAATTGCTTTTGTGGTTAGATGTGATTTGACATGGAAAATAATCCAGCTCTGTGAAATCCTTTGGAAAATTGGAATGTTGCTGTTGTAAAACCATCTGACAATGATATTTTCTTATTGAGACAATCTGATGAAACTCTTGATTTTAAATTCTGTGTAATTAAACTCTAAAGGAAAATTCCACCTTGGACTGCTGCTCTGGGTTCCATAGTAGCATTTTAGTAAGCAACTCACTGCTTACTGCTGAGCTTGTTTGCTGAGCTGGCTGCAGTTCCCAAATAGATCAAGCTGTGTTGCTTAATATTTGAATTATGTTTCAGAAATAACTATGCAAAGCTATTTTTGAAAAATATGTACAGTATTTCTTATGTATAGTATTAAATGGTATTGTACGTTTCTCACAAAAAACTCACCAAAAACCGGTCTGCAACTGGAAATATTTACTTGGAGGGTAGGGAGGAATGTCTTGGAGCTGGATACCTCAGCTATCAGACAGTGCTTTTTGAATGTTTTGGCCAAGAAATACAAGTAAACTTGCTGTATGCTGGCGCAGTATGGTGGTTAACAAACAGCTGCCATGCCTGAACAGTAGAGTGAATATGCTCTATATGAATTCAAGGTTGTGTTATTCATCCCTTTTCCTTCATTTTTCTTGTCATCAGCCACAGACCTCTTTTTTTTATATTGACCAGTGTAATTTCTGAATTAGGATGGGAGTTTTGTCAGAAGCCTCGCTGAAACAGTGATCCAGACATCTTTCTCCATAGGAACAAGCAATAAAATGTTCAAATTGTACTTGTGGTTTTACTTGAGCTTCATAGTGATTTAAAAACATGTCCCCACAATACTCACCCTTTGCCTTGTCACCATTTTGCATTGTACTTTGCATGCTGCTCCGATGTGGATTGGCTCAGTGTAGGAAAAATGGCTAAAAATTTTGGTAGTTATTAAATTCCTGTCTGAGGATTAAAAATCCCTCATAATTTTAGACATTGTAAGGATACACAGCTAGGCTTTTAGATGAAACATCACAACGTCTGAGGAGGAAAACAAGAAAGAAATTCCAGAAAAGTTAGTAGCACATGAAAGTACGGTTTTTGTTTTAATGTTATTTTAAGGAAAAACTGAGAGGAGAAAAATTTTTGGGTAAGATGTTGCTAGAAAGAAGCTTTGATGCTCACTGTTGTTCCATAGTAAAGAGTTGGATTCAGTTATTATTCAGTCCCTTGTGCAATGGTTTACTTTCAAAGTCCGATTCAGTTCTTAATGAAAGCATAATTTAAGCTCTAATATCTTGAGACTTAAGGAGTTAAAATGTTACTATGTCCAATCCTATTTAATAATGCCATTGTTCTTTATCCCCTTGAGTTTGAATTTTCTCTAAATCGAGTAGGATGTCATACCACATAACCATTCAATATCTAGTTCTTAGATATGAAGCTTTTCTGTTCTGGGTCTCATTAATAAAAACAGCACTGTCTTATGTAACTGTTTTCTGTTGTGAAAATGACACTTTTTATTCCCCTGTCAAACATTGTGTCCTGTTCTTGGTTAACTGGTCTCACGAAAAAAGGTAACATCTTCCCTGAATGTCAACTCAGTCAAAATATTGATGCTGTATGTAGAGAGGAAGCAGTAAGGAAGGCTACTGGTTACCGAAAGCCTGAGGGTGCTAACATGAAAATTCATTAGGTTGTGTCTCTTTTCCTGTCTCCAAGTGTCATGTATTTATATAAATTCAGGTTAGTAATATAAATGAAGTCCTGAAAAATAGCTTGTAATCTGAAAGCTGTCCTTGAGAATCTTTTTCTAGTCATACTTATGAACAATTTTGTGTAGTTTCTATGGATTAAGTGCTTGGGATCAAATGCATTCACTTCTGCTTAGAGGATGTTTGGCCATGCAGCATTGACCTTACTCTTGGTCATGGCTTGTCACAATGTTCTAGTTTTCTTTCAACAGTGTTTTTGTTGGATGTTGTTTCATTATACTTTGATTGGTCTCAGTTTTAACACTAAGTATGAAATCAAGAGAGAGAATCAAAATAAACCCAAATGCTGGTTTTTGTTTTTTTTTTTTTTTGTTCTGGGACATGAATGAGACATGTCAGCTCACATGGGATTTCTGGTGAGCTGTAGAAGGATGCCTTATCTGTGTATCCTGCTTTTCTTTCCCTGGGTTATCAGGCAGTGTGTTTATGTGCACTGCTTTAACTGGTGGAGAAAGTACAGGTGATATTGTTTCTTCACCCTGTCCTGTCAGTTGTAATGCCTTTGCCCTAGGCCCCTGCACTTCAACAGCAGGAAGAGCTTTTGAAACTGCAGTGGTTGTATCAGCTTTTTCAGCTGTCTGAAGATAAAATGGTAAGTATTATTATATGAAAATAGCTTCTTACCACTAGCTTGTGTGGTAAGCTCAGCCTGGGAAAGACTGACAGACGGAGTGATTAGCTATTAAGACTGATTAGTAAATCTTCAACTATTCTTAACTGCATTAATTTATTTATTTGAGGCTGACTTAATGAGCGCTATGACATCATCCTCTTGGATTTTTGTATTTTGGATGTGTTCAGCAGTGTCTGGCAGCTGTGCACTGTATTGGGTTATTGCACTGTGGTTAGTTTCTGCTCCCTTCCCCTATGGTCTGTGTGTATGCCTAGCCTAGTGCATATCCTTAAGATGACAAGAACCAAAGAGAACAGCAAATAAATTGAGCCTTCTAGAGAAGAAATGAGCATACATGCCAGAAGCCTGATTTTGAGGCATTGTCCTTCTGCTTCAGCACTAGTTTGTCCCCTACCATTTGTGTCTAAGACCTATCAGCAGCCTTTTTTTCTTATTGCTCCTAATTTCCTATGTCTTTCTGTACTTTGGTTAATATTCATGCTAGTTTCACTTACCCCTGCCATGTCCTTTAATGTCCTAACTTCCACCCAAATTGTGCTGTCAAATGGTATCAGTCCTTCATACACCCAAGGGATGGATTTCTATGTTACTGAACAACATTATCTGCAAGTTGTATGTCATTTATTGGATTCTTTCACAGGAGTAGACAGCATTCTAAGGAGTGATAAAATTATTGTCTTCTGTCTGTTGTGTGTGTACAGTTTTTACACTCTTTGTGTAGGGTCCACAGGACTGACAACCAGAAGATGGATGATCTCTCTTCTACAGCAGGGAAAAGCTGAAGTACTCCCAGGCTACTTGGTAGCACATGTTTCTGTCTCTTTCCAAACTCTGGTCAGTGCCTGTCACGGCAGATACACTTGCAAACTCTTTTGATGTAACTTGGGGCATGTGCTTTCTTCAGGCTTCAGAGAGTTTTCCTAATAGTTCTTTTTATCAGTAGCTAACCATTACATGAATCTTCATTATTAAATATTCAAATGTAACATTATTTTTGTTCTCTTAAACTGAAAAAAACCTCAAGCAAATGTGAAATAATTGGATTCTACTACTCTCTAGCTAATTTAATCTTTTCGTCTAAGCCATATATAACTATCAGACCTGCTGTCTGCTTGGACTTTCTCTTTTCCTCATCCTCTGTAAATCCCATTAAATCTCTTTAACCCCTTTAACTCATTTTGGGATTTGCTTTCCTTTGGAAGCTTTTACTTATTAATGTTTTTGCCAAGTCATATTCTTTCTCCAGTCCCGCTTTGTTCCCTTCCCAATACTATTTTATCTGATAGGCTCATAGTTGTTGGGTTTGTCTTTTTTTTGAATTTCAGATTTTATTTTAAAGGAAATGAATTTTCACCATGAGTGAAGCACATAGGAAGCACATAGGATAGAAAAAAAAGTCAAGAGGAGAGAAGTGTTAACTCAAGTATCAGAAAATAGAGTTTTCGTAAGAGAAGCCTAAAATATTTAAGTTGCAATGAAGTCTAATAAAGGTATCAACTGCTGGTTTAGTGAGCCATTGATGTCCTCTTGCTTCAGATTTTCATAGCGTAGCAGCTGTCCCAGTTTTGGATACTTAGAATAAACTGGGCATATTCTACTTTACCCTTGCTCATTAATGAGACAGAAAGCACCTGGAGGGAAAACTGGCCATTCCAGGTTCAGTTCCTGAGTGAATGATCTGAGGTGTTCTGCCCTTGTGGCCCACTCCCAGAGAGATTTCTGTAAGTCATGACTATTTGCAGTGATATGTACTGCATTTCGCATTGTGCTTGCCTTGTTTTTTTTCTTGGAAAACTGATAATGGCATTCCCTTGTGGTCATGGGGTATGTGAAGCCATCTAGTCCAACTCCTATAGTGTGACTTGGCGAAGATGCTATCTATCTTAGAGAGAGTAATTGTGAAGGTCGTCTGGATGTCTTCGTTGTCAGTTGTACTCTTCCCCTCAGAAGAATCCACTTGTGGTAAATAGCCCTGAATTCAAAGGTGCCTGTGTTCCAGAAGTGACCACTACTTCTGCTGAAGATCTCTGTTGTAGCTTTTTCCTAGGATCATTTTTTTGAAAATATCTTCTATGCCTCTTTCCTCACAATTTGCCAAATTACTCCTGCTTGCATCAACATACAGATATCTAATTTCAGCATCCCAGTTTTACCCATTAATTGGGCAGAAGTCTGATGTGAGGTGATATCTGAGGTTTTGTTACCTTAATTTTGTTTTTTTAACTACATCTCTTTAGAGCTGTTAGTGCAGTGCAAATACGCTGACAGTATTAAAGTAGCTTTCTTCGTTTGCTCATCTGTCTTCAGCTGTATTTGTAAAATTTATACACAAGCCTGTGCTTTGGGTTAATCATACATTGTTCAGTTTTATCCAACAAAATGCTCTCTTTTTCATTGTTAAGTTTTTTTTGCACTATATATCTAACAGATTTTTTATATTATTCTTGACTGATACATAGCAAAAAACATACCTTCACAGGATATCTTAAATACTCCATTAGATTGCAAGGTTCTGCCAGCCTGATTAGCTACCTAGGGACCTACCTTTAGTTTGGGACTTCTTGGCTATGAATTATCGTGCTGATAGCCAGCAGAAATTCGGAGCTGTGTAAGAAAGGAGAAAGTGAAAATTTTAAACCACAAAAAGAAAAAAATAAACCACCAGCCCTGCAGCATAATCTGCTTCTTGGTTAAACAGCCTTGGACTTTGTGGTGATAATGTTACAGGAGACATTCTTGGAGAAAAAATATATCTGTTAGATGAGTGTTGTATTTTGCAGAGACCAGTACAAACCTATTTTGCTTCAAGGAGTTTGAATTTGTCTGTGGTACCTTATGATTGTCAAAGTGTACAAATACCACTAGCAATTGTTATCGACATACATTATGTTTATAGACCATATCATGAAGACTTGGTGTTTTTACAAGTAGCAAGGAAGAGAAAGTATCTGTTCTACTAAACAAAGAGGGGTGAATGCTCTGGGCTGGAACAGGAATAATAATAAAGTTGCTGCTGTAAAGTGGTAAATAAGAAAAATCTCTTTGTGAAAATCAGTAAGTTTCAGCTGTAGTGAGTTTTTAGTATGGCTTGTTAAGATAAAAGAGAAACAGCTGAAGATTGGAGTCAGAGCTGAATATCCTTAGGAAATATGCCTTTCGTTATCCCTTAGGATAAAATACCTGACTAATGGTCTTGTTTTCAGTGATGATGCCTTTGTATGATTAATTTGAATAATTTTCAGTTATTACTTCTGATAATTTAGAAATGTTTCTTGGTTTAGTTAGCAGTTGCCTATGTCGATGTGGGAGCAATAGTGGCAAATCAGAAATAGCCTGATCAGGCTTATTGTGCCAGTAAGTCAGAAACTGTGACAAATAAGCTGCTCATGCATTCTCTTGCCAGCGTGGTCCTTCATTCTGTTTTCTGAATGAATGAGAATGCCTTGGGAAGGGAATAAATATAGGAAGTACCCAAAGTTCTGTTTTAATTTACAAGAAAAGATGCTGTTGAGTTTTACTTGACTGCTCAGTTGATCAAGACACCCAAGTCCCTGGTGAATTTAGAATAAATAAACCTTACAAACAAAACTCCTTCTGTTAGAATTTATGGAAAAACATTTGTTGGGCTCCCACCTCTAGTTACGGTGTTTTTAGACCCTTGTCAGATCTACTATATTCCTTAGACCTTTGCGAGTAGATGACAGTTTCCACAGCAGAACAGTCCTGGTTATTGTATCCTGCCGTAATCCTCTCTGGCATGCTAACAAGAATAGAAGTTTCTCTCAGTAATTCTACATCTTCTTTCCTATCTTCAGTGTAAGAAAATATAAAAGTGTCCTAGTGTAATGGGAGTTTGGGATGAGTTTTGGTAGCTTGGAGATTACAGAAGGACCTATTAAGTTGTAGACTTTGTTGTATTAACACTGAGCTGTTTTAGTGCTGTGGAGATGAAGGTCTCTAATACTAGTCAAGGATTTTGTGAATTGGTTGTGTGGACTGTGATTATGTAGCTTTTCAGCTGAAGTTGTGGACGACTGTTAATCCAAATAGTGTTCAAGCCCACAGTATTCATTTGCAGCAGTACGCTTTCACACATAAGAACTCAAGGCACTGTTAGTAGTAATATTTGCAAATGAAAACTGCATCACTTGCTGTTCCGATCTACTTTGGGCCAATGTTTGATACTTTACACTTTGTTTACTGTGCTAATGTCCAGACACAGAACTCATGCTTTTATATAAGTGAACTTGGGCTCCCAAGAGCAAACTGAGGATTTCAAACTTCTATTCAGAATCTCCCAATATGTAGTGGCCACATGTGGAGAGACTTATCAAGGAAGGGGAAGTGATGGGAAGCTTCCTAAAATTCTTCTGAGTATGTTCATTCTGTTCCCAAACATAGGCATAGATACAGGAAGCTGTCATTAATGTACTATGAACAGCATTTCCACCATTGAAGGATGATGCGTTAGAGTAATTCTGTTTGTTGTAAGAAGCAGAGCTTAAAATAGAATGGTATGTAAGAATGTATCCTTTCTAAACATAAAGGTTTCTTCATGTCATAATGAAGTATAGGGCTTTAAAAAATTTTAGTACTAATGTCCCTCATATATTTTGTTCTTTTCATTGAAGTGGCCAACCTTATGACACCTAGTTTTGTAAAAACCTTTTTCCCGTCCTACGTTCCCTTGTTTGTTGTTATTTTCCATTTTGTCTTATTTTCTGGTCAGTTTTAATTTTTGTTCTGATGTCTGATTTTTAATTTTTTTTTTTTTTATGTACAGTTTTTTATCGCCTTTCTCTACTAACTACTAAACCTAAGAGATGAGTGTTAAGAGCCGAGCGATCACCCTTGGCATATTTAATTGTAGACAAGTTGTTTGAACTTGTAACAGTTGGAAAATGGAAGTGGATTTATTTGTTTTGTTATTCCCATGGAAACGAGATATTTATAATGAGCTTCTAAAAAAAGTTACAAATATACACAAAGAAGCTGATTCTTTGTAGCAGTTGCTTAATAGAAAGGAATTAGTTTATTTGGGGCATTATGGGTTGGGGGTTTTTTCTTTAGTTCAGGAGGTCTGAAAAGCTGGTATAAGGAAGGGGTATCCTGAATGTGAAGAGGGCATTAAAAATGGTGAAAATAAACTGGGGGTATGACAGTCTTGTGTTCATAGAATTACAATTTTTCCTACAGTAGTTTGAGTTGGAGGGAGCCTTTTACAGGTCACCTAGGTGAACACCACCACTTCACCCCTCCCCCCAATGAGTAGGGACATATTGCATGCGATCAGGTTGCTCATAGCCCCATCCAACCTGACCAGGGATGGGCCGCCCACCATTTCTCTGGACAACCTCTTCCAGTGTTTCACCACCCTCCTAAAAATATCTTCTTTATATCTAGTGTGAATCTACCCTATTTTAGTTTACAGCCATTACCTTGTCCTATCACAACAGCTCTGCTAAAAAGCCTGCCCCCGTCCTTTCTTGTAAGCCCCCTAAAAGCTGCAGTAAAGTCTCCTGGAGCCATGTCTCCACCAGATTGAACAACCGCAATTCTCCCAACTTTTCTTCATGGCAGAAGTGTTCCTTCTCTCTGATCAACTCTGTGGCCCTCCTCTGGACTTGCTCCAGCAAGTTGATGTCCTTCCTGTGCTGAGGACCTCAGAGCTGGATACAGTGTTCTAGGTGGGCTCTCACCAGAGCAGAGTAGAGGGGCAGAATCATCTCCCTTGCCCTGCTCCTACGCTGCTTTTGGTGCAGCCCAGGACACGGTTGTTGGCTTTCTGGGCTGTGAGTGCATGTTGCTGGCTCATGTCCAGTTTTCCATCCAATAGTACTCCCACGTCATTATCCCTAGGGCGTTTTTGTGGACCTGGATTGGAGAGAGTGTAAATTGAGGTTCGTTGAAAGACTTTTCCTCTGTCATTTCTACCTACTCCATCAGTGGTCTCCTATACATTCAACCCATGACTGTACAGACAGAAGAGAAGGGAGCATGCTTTTCTAGTTAGTAATCATGATGACAGCAACTGCTCAGAGCTCTTTGAGACCTGTCTCTAGAGACAGGAGGGGGTGTAGAATTACTGCTTGGTAATTTAGATGCTGGTAGATGGCATACATGTACCATACCTCACATACCAAAAGTGCCAGAACACGTTGTGTTCCTAGGGTTTTCCACAAGACTTGACATATGTTGCAACTGTAGAGTCTTGGAGTTAATTATGATGCTTTACGAGTGGATTTGATAATGTTGTAATAGGTGGGGGAGTGAGAGGGGATATTTTTGGAGTGTAGAAAAAGATAACAAATTTCAAAATTAAAGCTGTTTTATTTAGGAAACTTGGAATATAGTTGTAAAAATTCCTTCACTCCCAATCCTGTTTTTAACATCGCTCCAATTAATGTTGTTGGCTGGTAAAGAATATCAGCTACAATGCACATTTGTTTCTCTTTTGAGGTCCAGCTGCAACACTACATTGGTCATATATATATGTCCAATTTGTGGTTATACCTTAAGCTGAAGGGGAAAAATCTACTCATTTCCTTGCCCCATGTAAGTGACAGGGAAAAGACCAAATGTGAGAGGTAGGTATACCTTGTTTTAGACCAAATGTTCTTTGTTCCTCTTGGCAGCCATATTTATGTATTTTTCCTTTTAATTCACACAAAAAAAGTTATGCTCTTCTATTTAATAAGTGTGCAACCAAAAATTCTTCATGTATTACTAAAACCCTGAGATCAGTTCATTTGGTTAGAGCATGGTACTAATAGCGACAAGGTCATGAGTTCGATCACTTAAGAATTGGACTTGATCCTTGTGGGTCCCTTCCAGCTCAGAATATTCCATGAAAAATAAACGAGTCAACATGAATTTCTGCTGGTTTTGCTGAAAGTGATCATTCTCTTTCCCATTGCGATGATCCTGACTGATGATCCAAGATGAACCTATGTGCTACCAGAAGCTGCCTTTGCAAGGCCTGTATGCTAGACTTGGCTGTGAGTCTGCAGAGGAGTTAGGGCCTTAGGGTAGTGTTATGCTGAAGCTTTGCAGTGATTGCCAATGCTTTCTTTTTCTAAAGGAGAGGCAAAACAAAACAAAGTCTTGACCTCTTGAGCTACTTAAAAGTTCTTGGACTTGTTTCATCAGAAGAGGGATGTTAATCCTATTAATGAGAATCCTGGAGAAATTCCAGGTAGTTAATTGCAGTTTATTCCACGTGTCTTTCTGATTTATGAAATGCTGGATTATATTCTTCATTTCTACTGTCATGATGTTCCTTTACTAGCTAATTCTGTGAGATACTCCAGCACATGCTTTACCTAAAGCAGACAAGTAGTTGCAAACAGCAATGTTTGGTCAAAAAACACATAAAGTTTATTTTGTGGGGGTTGCTGATGTTTGCTACATATGTTGGGCTGCATTGAAAATAAAGAATGCTATTAATGAACAATTATGTAAAGAGTTCCCATAGTGTTGAATTCTGTTGTGAATAACCAATTTCTCCTTGTTTTAAAAGTCTGGGATAAAATTTCGGTTTTTGTTTAGTCAATTGAAGTAGGAGTCACTTTTTAACTGTTGGTTGCTAAACCAAAAATCTCACTTCCCCTTTTCATTAGTGGAGGCATCTTCCAGCTGAGAGGTATTTGACCACTGAAGGTGCCTGAGAGAAGATCAAAGATAAATCCATGACATATAGCTGAACTGCTCTTCACAATGGTATTTTTGACACTTGAATTAAAATTAGATTTCTGTGTACTGCTTTTCTAGCCCAAGATTTCTGTTGCCAGTGCACACTTTCTCTGTCCTAGTGTCTATTGTTTATTCCTATATAAACAGCTGTCTCTCTTGAAAGGACTGGTCTGGGTTGTGTGGTGGTGCTTGGTTATTTTTTTCCCGTGATTTGCTTGAAATGTTCTCTAAATTGGCATAAAAAGAAATGTTCAAGCAGCAGACAAAACTTCTGTAGTAGTATGTTTCCTAGCAACATGGACTCTCAAATATTACTTAGAGAGTTTTGTAATGTAAACATTTTCTGCTTTTGAAGATGGTACTATTTAAGATTATATCAGCATAAGTATCAAAATATCTTTTTCAAAATGGTTCTATTTGATCTGCTAAATTTTAGTTCAAAATATATGGCTAAATTTTGGGGTGTAAATTCTTATTCAAAAGACCAGAGAATCTGTAATTTACTAATACAGGAAAAGGTGTGGTTTGTGTCTGCTGTAATTGATAAAAACTAAAAATAGTTGGGGTTTTTTTAATGGTGAGTAAAGTCACTAATGCTGTGGCTTCATACTTGAATTTTAAAATGAGGAACACTAAAACTAGTTTAATATTAGGGAATTGAGTGGAACGGTGTATACTCTGCAATGTTATCTCCTGCCTAAATTGAATATTTTAAAATGCTAAAAACCAGACATGCATTAACCTCTTTTCGGTTAAGCACATCTCTGTAGTGAATGCTCTGTAAGAGTTCTATCACCTGAACCCTTTGGTGTGATGGACCAAAAAAGATCTGCAGGAATGACAGTATAAACTGGTGTTTGTAAAGTGTGAATTTCCCATTTGTCAGATTTTGCACCACACACTTGTACAGCAAAATCCTCTCCATTAAAAGTAAATATAGGTAAGTAATTTACTAGTGTGAAAATATGGTCTTCCTGTTAGTGAAAACTACAGCAAGTATTCAGCTCCAAATTTCTGTGAGGTTTATGAGTTTACCAGACTACAATCTTGTGTTTTCTGTGTACCTGTGAATGGTTTTTGAAGATGATGGTCTACAAAGGAAAACAGGTATTGAATTTAAATGTGTCATTTAAAAATTTGTCAGTCTTCAATTGAGGAGGAATTTCAAGTTTTTAAATGCTTTTCAGTAGTTTGCTTTATGCAATAGTAGAATAATTCTTAATTTACTTGTGAATACATGAACAGTGACTTATAAGTAATATGATAACCAGTTACTCAAAGAGGAATAAAAAAATAGTAAATAAAAAGACTTAGGTACCTAAGATGCTTCAGTTCTTGTCTTAGACTTTATAAGTGATCAACCAAATGAGACTGTATTTAATTTGATGAGCTGCAGGCATTTTGACAGTAGACCCAGTCCCTTTATTTCCTCTTTATTTCTGAACATTCATCAAGGGAAGTCTGTAAAGTGCTGTCCTACTGATGTACATATAAAAAAAAGTGATATTCCTGAGATATGTTTTATTTGACACCATAAATGGACTGCATGGGCCTTCCTGTTCTGTTGCAGTTTTCTGTTGTTCACTGCGGTAAACTGAAGCCATTCTGCTATTCTTGGAATGCTTTTTGTGCTCTCTTGTAATTTCTTTCAATTGCTGTGTGTTTCAACAGGGGAAAGTCTGTAAGAACTATTACTTTTGAGCAGTTTAAGGAAGCTCTTCAAGAACTCTCCAAGAAGCGATTTAAAGGCAAAAGTGATGAGGAAGCACTTCAAGAAATATATAAACTAATTGAAGGAAAAGGCCCAGGTTTAACTGGAGTAACGGTATGTTACTGATCTAATGGACAGATTGTTTCTACCTGTCCTTTGTTCTACTGCAGTGTTGTTATGTTCACCTGCTTCCCTTTATAATCCACAAATCCAATTTCTCCGTGAGCCCAAAGGCAGCAACTGCTAAGCAGAATGGGAGCAAAGACTATGCAACAGCTGAGTATTGCACTGCTGTGTATTCTTGTGTGGCACTGTCATTGCTCCTTCTAGGAATTGTACTACCACCTAGTAGCACCTCAGGAATATCCTGAGCTCTCGTGTATGCTTAGAACAATGAAACATTCATGAAGAGTGGTGTATCCAAATCAAAAAGTGTAGAAGGACATTAAGTTTAGAGCCTCAATAAGAAGTTCTAAGATGTTTTGTGAAATACCAAAAAGACTAAAGCAAAGGCATCTTAAAGTACATTTAATTACACCATGTGAATCCCAGAACACTGGAAATCTGGGAATAATTATCATGTGGTCCGGTCTTTGTTTCTTGTTTGTTCCAAGTCTGTCAGAGCTATAATACTCTTTTCTTTTTAATTTTAAAATATTGGTATTAAGCTTTGTGTGTGAAAAGGAAGCTATAAAGCATACTGTACATAAGGTTGGTTGTCCTTTTAGATGCCCAGGCTAGGCAAGCTTTTATCCAGTATGTTAGGAGATACTGGATACTATACTTGAATAATTCTGTCGGTTTAGTTCATCTGCTTAAAATTTGTGATCCTCCTGAATTTTTCCTGTAAAGCTGTGAATGAAAATACAGTCTTTTCAGAAACTGGTTCTCTGCAAATGATCAGTGTAAATATCAAGTGGAAAGATCTCTTTTGAGTTGTAAAATCAGTCAGCTTTTTACAAGATTTTATTTTATTACTCTTGTACTCTCATTTAAAACAAGTGCTAATTTTGATACAGTCTCAAAATATTGAACCTTCTTTTTTGTTCTTCGCTCACTCTAGTAAATTTGAATAACTTCTTCATCTGTTCAGGGATTCTTACTTTGAATTGTGTACATTCTTCTAGGCCTCACTCCTGATTCCCTTTTTGGTATTTTCAGCAGGCACACATTGAAATGATCTGTGTCTGCTACTAAGGGAATAGCCTCTTTCTGTCTGGGGGACATGGATGAGAGAGCTTTGCAGATGCAGAGTAGTATTGTATAGTTTCTGCAGTGGTATATGGGTGTGCCAGCAGCAGGGGGAGAAGAGTGAAGGGGGAATATGAGGCAGCAATATGAGGCTTGAATGTTCAGTATGTGCAGTTCTGGGGAGAGTTGAAGAAGTGAAGAAAGGGGGATCAGAATATCTTCTCCTGCTATCTGGAAAAGTAAGGGGCAGGAGGCAGAGCTTAAAAAGGAGGGAGATTGCAGGCTGGGAGCATGTGTGTGTGTATGTAAAAATCAAATTTCATGTTTGTTTTGTCATACTAATTGAGTTCCTGGATGGTAAAAATGACCCACAAACTTGGCAATTAAAGACATTAAAATAAATAAATGAATAGATGGCCACTCTGCTCCTGCAACCCAGGAGTGCAGATACGAAATCTCTATACAAGCTTTCTAATACTTTGTTTATTTTGGGAAGTCGGTATTGTGGAAATTTTAAGTTGTGCTGCTTTCTGTATGGTTAGACAAAGTTACATTAAACTTTTCTTAAAAGTTCTAGGGTAAGTCAGTCATGCCATGTAGTGTGTGCCCTGCTCTGTAAAACTCTGCTATAGGTCATGTAGGTTTGGTTCAGGTTTCAGACAGAAATCTTTATGTGACTACTGACACATTACTCTAAACATATTAGGGAAGGAGTTGAAAGCGTGATTAAGTGAAGCTTGTGGATAAGAATACTTCAGCAGTATGTGGGGATTTTTGTGTCTTAGCTTCTTATGTTCTGTACTGGGTATTTTGGGGAGGCAGGAGGCAGGGGCAGTGTGTCTGGCCTAAATGGCAGCCTGGGGAAAGCATTCCTCCAGAAGGACAGTTGGAAAGTTTACCTTCCCATCAGACAATGAGGATTTTAGTGCATGTTGTTGTGATAGAAGATTTTTTATCTTTTTCTATTTATATTTTCTTCTACAGAATATTGTAGAATTACAAAAATCCCTGCTTGTGGTTGTTGTGGTTGAGAAGGCTCAGCAGCCAGACATTGAAACTGAGTGAATTTTAGAATGCTTTCTGATCTTGCAACAGAGCATGTGTGATTGACTTTGTCACACAGGAAGAAAAACAACAGGAAAGTGATAAGGGTTAATGAAGCCAGTGGCTTTATTAGCTCACTTGGTAGTGATCTGTCAATAGAATATACAGTGCAGGCCATGTAACTTGGACGGCTTGTAAACAGACACGTAAATGAAGTTTTGGGCCTTTTAATTGTCCTCATTCCTACACAAAGGTTGCAAAGAGCAAAACTGAGGTTCTTTCTTTTCCTGTTCCAAAAGCTGTGTGCTGTAACAATGCTGAATGCATTTCTACACCTTCAGGGGAACAGATCCTTGCTTTGGTCATTTCCTGCTGATAAAATAAAACCAGTTGAACTTCAGTGTATATTCATTAGGGTCCTTGACATAGAAATGCAGAACAATTTCAAGTGCAAGGGATCTGGGTTCTGTTCATAAGAGGGCTAACTTAAAGCCAGATCAGGTTGTTCAGGGCTCAGTCCAGTCAGATTCACGGTGAGAGGAGTATGGGTGGCAGGGCAGTACAGCAGCAGCAGCACTTTAAAAGCTGGGTGATGGGTGCTCAGGGAGATGTTGATGTGGGCAAGATCATATTCTCACCAAAATGTACCTGTTAGGGCAAGACCAAGGAAGCCAGAGTGCAGCCCACAGAGTGTGGTAAATGAGACAAAACAGTTGTTGCAGCAGAAGTGCAAAGAGGCCTAGAAATTCCCCTTAAGGCCATGTGGATCTGCTTGAAGACTATACAGTGGTAGTCTGAAGAAGCTGCAGGACATACTGTTCAGCACATGGACATCCATTAAGATGTAGAAGAAGTCTGCAGGACTGCCATTAGCACATCAGAGTCCTTGGCTCTATTAGGAAGAAGTCCTGTATGCATGTTGCATGCTTCAGAGAGCTCCTGTGTCTTCCTGGAGGTAAGGGCGGTGGTGGTCACTCTTGTGGGAGATGTGCTGTGGTCAAGGTCCTGAGATTCCAGATGGCGGGAGAAGATGAAGAGGAGACTGATGTGGTATTTGTGGAAAACCCAAGGTACACAAGGTGAGGAAGGAGTGACAGCTGGAGACCAAGTGGACAGAGACTATTGAGATAGAGAAGGCTGAAAGCTTGTGGCTTCTGGCAACAAAAAGTCACAGATCTGCTCAACCTGCAGTTCTTCAATTTCAGAATACATACAGTATCCTGAACACTGGTGAGGATCAGCAAGACCCATCAGAATTAGCTGAGCCTGAATTTAGTGTTCACACAAAAGAGGGAAAATCAGTGATAGTGTTGACCGGCGCCGTCTCACACTGTGGGGATAGACAGGTTCTTTTAAGGATCCTTGGTTGAATGAGAGCTGGCCATGGATTTGTAGTTACATCAGGCCTTAGCATGAGCTGTACATTAGTGAAAATCTGGAAAGGAGTTGAGTGAACAGTCACGGAAGATATTGCCATCCCAAATATCTCATGTGTTATTACACTTCCCTGTTCTGGGTGACACTATACTCTGGCAACACTGCTGTACCTGGAGTCAGGAGTAATGGGTACCAATCACAGATAATTACTGAAGATTCTTCTCGTGGACGATCAAGGCATTTATATTCTGATCTCACCTGATGTCTCAGGAGTTTTACTGCTTGGTAGGTGCCAGGATCTGGGATTGTTGCAGATGCACGGCCAATATTTTTCCAGCCTCCTAACAGGGACCTCTTCTTCCTCTTCTTTGTGGGTACCAAGAGTACTGCTCTGGAGGTAACCTGGAGCATATAAAGAAGAACTACAGAGGTTTAGGGGTGAGGCCGATGGGTATGGAGCTCAGATCTTGTCTTTCCAATCCAGGGAAGAGGAAAGATGTGGCAGAAGTGGACTGTATGGCTTCTGTTGAAGATGGGGCTTTGGCTTCTGGGACCAGAGAAATGAGGGCTACTCAGCAGGGATGGAATAAATCTAACAAAGTGGAACAAGAGTATCTTTACAAACTAGGCTTACTGATCTGCTGAGGAGACTATTAGACTGGATATGGAAGTTACCATAACCTGAAGATGAAAGATCATAAGGAGCAGAGCAGATTGGCCTGGCTGACAAGCCTGACAAGGGAGGCCCTTGCCCTTCTGTAAATGCAGCAGGACATGGTCCATCTCTAACACCTGCACACAAAAGCATATAGTATGGGGAAAGCAGGGCAAATTAGTCACAGAGATGTGATTCACTGGGATTGTGCAGGTGTGTTCACACAGCTCTTCTGACTGGAGTGCTGCACTGGATGAATAGAGGCTCCTCAGGAAATACATGAAAAAAATGAGGAAGAGGGATTGCAGTCTATGAAAGGCTTATCTTGACAGCATCTAGCTTTGGAACAAGTCTCATTAAAGACTGGTTGTAACATTAAATTGAAGAAGGATTCAGAAACACCCTCACTTAAAATAAAGAAAGTGACTGTATTAATATATTTCCCTTTCTCTTTTGTCTTCACCACCAATATGAATGAAAAACTCCTCCTCAGGGAAGTGCTGGCACACTGTTTTTAATTTTGTGGAAGGTCATGTTAATCAGGCTGCTAGTTCCCATGAATTGGGACCATGTAGTGACTTGCACCATTGAAATGCTGGAGAACTGGAGTTAAGGGGCTAATCTTAGAGAGGAGGAAAGGAAAGGGTCTCTTATAGGTGCCAAACGGGCAACACCTGATCTGCCCTTGTGGCTGGACATTACACAGACTTCTCTTGATGGAGCTAGACCTGGATCAGGCAGATTTCACAGACTGATGCGAATTTGTTGCTGGAAGTGATGTCACATATAAGGCACCTTTCTGATGTCTTTTGCTCTAGCTCTGGCTGGACTCCTGGTTGGTGAGAAGGTTTAGGTACTGTATATAGGGTTTGGACTTGCAGTGTTATATCCCCTGAGTGGCGTTACTGGGATCCACTCCACTGAGTCCTCACCAGAATTAGTTAAAATGGTGTTACTTTCTGTCATTATTCAAGTGAGTTACTTAATGGTTTTTTTGTGTGTGGGTGTGTCTGTGCACGTGCTAAACTGAAGGAACACGAATGAAATCCAAATTTTTTTTGAAGGGCGATCTCTGTTTCTGACTTCCTGCAGACTTTTAATGCATGTGCATGTATTTCCATGAATTTAAAAACAAAGTAAATACAATTTTGGTAGGGAGTTCTGGTACAATTTCCCCTCAAAAAGGGGCAAACTTTCCCTTTGAAATTTTTTTTTCCATGTTACAGTCATTTTTTGGTTCTCATTTTTACAAAGGTTGTGGATATTACCAGCAGATCAATAATTTTCAAAACCTTGCTGAGACTATGAATGTTGGTGGTGATTCTGCAGGCTCCCAGAACATTTTAATTCCATAAAGAAATCTCCATGGCAACTTTTTCTAGGAAGATGTGCTGTTAGATACGGAAGTTTTATGGTTGAAGGAGCAGATGTAGGAAGGCATTCTGTTTCAGCGAGGAAAGCTGACTGCAGCTGACAGCGTAGCCAGGAGTACTGTGGCTAAGATGTTGTACCCCTGTGGTGAGGAGTATCAAGAGCAGCTCCCCTTCTGCCTGTCACCATCCTTCTCGGCAGCGCAGGCAGTCCCAGCACCGATTGCTGAAAAGATGCAGTCAGTCCCTCAGGCAGGCAGGGCCTGTTTCTGTACTATCTGGACATTTGTAATTCAGGAAAGAAGACCAACCAGAAAACCCTACTGCAGGGTTTTGCATCATTAAGTTTCTGCCTAAGCTGTGGAACAGCTTTAAATCAAACCTGAATCTTTGTGTCAGTGATGGCAAGCGGTGGAAAATACCTTCAGGCAAAGTTGTTTCAGTGGAGCCAAGAGTTCCTTGTGAAAGCAAGGGCAGTCGGTGTCTGTTTTGAATGTGTGATATTCCTGAAGTCCAGTAGGTTTTCTCGATGCTTTTCCTTCCCAGGAATTGGTTCTGGAGAGCCTTTTGGGAATGGTGCCATGCTGCGTGCAGAGCTGGCTGGCACAGAGTTCCCTCGAGCTTGCCAGGGGCTGTGGTGCCACAGAAGTGAGCTCTGTGCAGCTGCAAGTGTGTGGTGCTGCACTGCCCTGCTCGTGGAGCTCTTTGCATTGTGCCAGGTGCAAAGCTTTTGTGGCATTTGCTTGGGTTTTGAACCGTGAGCTTTGTAGAAGGGATGGTAACGTGTGCTGACAGAACATGAGGGACACTACCTTGGCAGCACTGAATCGTCTTTCTTCTTCTTTGCCTCAACTTTGTTCTGGAAGGAAAAGTCCTGAAAGTGTGGGAAATCTTTCAGTCTCACACTGTTACCTTATTTTCATGATTGTGGCACTAGCTTCATATGATGCTTCTAGCTTTTTGATACAAAAGTTGTTTTTATGGGGTCTTTTGAGTCCATAAAATTCATGCAGTTTTCCTGCTGCAAACAAGCCAAGCCAGTGCAGCTGCAGAGCTTTCAGTGGATATATTTTTCTTCAGCAACCTGCTATCTACTTCTGTACTACTGTAGACAAAATACATGTTCTTGACTTCTGTGCTCTCATTTTCTCTTCACTGTAGTTCATTTCAGTTTCCTGTGGACTGATAATACGTTTCTGAAACTAGTTCAAATTCTCGAAAATGATGAAATGGGTTGTGTTGCTTGCTCTGTAAACTGCTGCTTGATTCATTAGTTATCTTGAGGTAGAAGGCAAAATCTGCCTAAGTTTGCAGAGTTGTCTTTTTCAAGAAAGGGCAAGGGAGGAATGTGGCATTTGTTAAGGTTTCCAGGGTTTAAAGACTACAGCTTTCACTTCGTGTCTTTGGTATGAGGGTTGTTTCAGACAGACGGAAGTTGGAATATTGGTAATGTGTAATTTGGATGAGATTTTGGATTGTTTTGGGTTTTTTTGTTTACTTACCTGCAGTGTGGTCAAACACTGGAATAAGTTGCCCGTGGAGGCTGTGGAACTTTGGAGGTGTTCAGGGCTTGACTGGAGAAGTTTCCGTGTAAGCCTGTTTGAGCCTTGCTGTGAGGAGGGCTTTATGCTAGATAAAGACTCATATTCAAAGGTTCTTTCCAGCCTAAATTGTTCTGTGACTTGGTAATTTTAAGTTTTGATAATCCTCAGGGAAAGAGAATCCTCCGCTCTTTCCAGGCTTGACCAACCACAGTGGTGAAAAATTCTCATGTGTCTAGTTGGAATTTCATATCTTCCAAATCATGCCCATTATTGTTTACTTCTGAACTGTCTCTGTTTCTAATAAAATCACTCTGTTGAGGACACGAATAAGACTTGTCTCTCCCTTTTTTATTCTGAGTCTTGATAAACACATTCCCATCATCTTTTCCATGTACGTCACATGCTCCAAGCCCCTTGCTGTCTTAGCAGCACTTCTCGGTAGACACTAACACAAAGCGAGGAAAAATACTGAATCGCTAACAAAAAATGCACAAAAAAATGAGTAAACTTAATTTGGAACACTAAATGATTGTTTGATTCTGTTGTGCTAAGTAAAACTTTCTTCCTATGAGGAAATTTTTTTAAAATAAAAAAAAGAAAATTAAAGTCCATGGGTATCTTCTGTGATATGCAAACTTTATGGTTAACTGTACGTGCAAATAAGAGATGGAAAATGAAGGCTTCTGTGGTCTCACCGAAAGAAAAGGGAGAAGGTTGGCTCCAAGGAATTTATTGCCTTTAGAATAATGTAACTAGAGAGATTATATAACTTACTCTGGATAGTAAACAATTCAAGCAGAATTGCTATATGAGAGGACAGAATCGTTTTTATGTGATTCATTGTGAAAAAGAAAGGCGAGTAGTAACTTGCTAATATGGAAACTGTCCTCATCCAGCCCATTGTGCTCTTCACTATATTTCTTCCTACATTTTTCTTCACTTAAGAAGGATGGTCAGCTTTCTCCCCCCACCTCCTGCCTTTTTTTATTTGTCTCCCAATACCCTTGTGCAATTAAGAATGAGCAGATGGGTTGTAAAGAAGAATGAGCTCACAGCCACACTTTCAATGGTTTTTGCCTTTTGCTCAATATCCAGTTTAATCTACGTAGTTGGTTTTGTTGTTCAGAAACAGAAAAAAACATTTTGATAAAAACAGCTGGTTGCACATTCAGTTAATAAAGGCTGTTCACTAAAAATAAGTCATCAGCTCCTAGAGAAATCTTTATCCATAAACTTTTCACGTTAAGACACTGAAAGTAATGGTACAGCTAATCCTTGAAATCATATCCAGGCACATGAAGGACAAGAAAGTCATCAAAGTAATCAGCATGGCTGATCCCTAAGGGAGAGTCATGTTTGACCGACCTGTAAACTTCTACAGTTAAATGACTGCCCCAGTAGATAGGGGAAGAAGAGAGTAGTATAGTGTCTACCTGGGCTTCAGTAAGGCCTTTGATGTGGTCTCTTATAAGAGGCTCGCAGCCCCTCAAGCTGTTGCGATAGGGGCTGGATGGGCAGACCCTGAGGTGGATTGAAAACAGGGCGAATGGTTGGGCCCTGAGGGTGGTGAAGAACAGTGCAAAGTCCAGTTGGAAGCTGGAAAACAAAAAGTGGCGTACCCCAGGGGTCCATACTGAGTTGAGTCCTATTTAACATCTTCATTAATCAGCTTCATGGCAGGGCGTGGTATGCTCTCAGTGACTTTGCTGATGACACAGAGCTGGGAGGAGTGGCTGATAAGTCATCCAGATGGGATGGTTACCATCCAGAAGGACCTGACAGGCTGGAGATATGGACTGACAGGAACTTCAGCAAGCAGTGCAAAGTCCTGCAACTGGCAAGGAAGGACCCCACCACACACCAGTACATGCAGGGGGGCATGCAGATGGAAAGGAGATTGGTCGAAATGGACCTGGGAGTGCTTGTGGACACCAAGTTGAACATGAACCCGAGTGGTGTTCTTGCTGTATGGAATGCTTGGCTGCATATTGCCAAGCAAACAGGGTGTTCCTTCCCCTCTGCTCAGCACTGGTGAAGTATCATCTGGAGTGCTGCAATCAGCTCTAGGCTTCCCAGGAGAAGACTGATAGGGAGCTACTGGAAAGAGTCCGGCAATGGACCATAAATATGATGGAGGGACTGGAGCATCTCTCCTGTGAGGAAAGGCTGAGGGAGCTGGGACTGTTTAACCTGGAGAAGAGAAGGCTCAAGGGTGAATCCCATCCATGTATATAAATACCTGAAGGGAGGGTGCAAAGATGATGGAGCAAGGCTTTTTTCAGTAGTGCTCAGTCAGAGGACTTCTCTATGATTCTGTGATGTATAGTACCACTAATTGCTTCTGGTTGAGGAGCCCAAGATGGATATGAAGTTGTATATTCTACTCCATATGCTTTTTTGAATAAAAGCATCTTAGCACAACCTTAAAAATGTTCACACAACCTTAAAAAGAAAGGAGTATTTTCTTTTTAACGTATACACGTTCATCATAAGAATGATGGAAAAGAAGAAGAAAAAGGAAAAATGAGGTATTCTGCATAGTCTTGTAGTGGCATCTCATCTCTGATCTTTTGTATAAATATATCCGTTCAGGGAGTGAGAGCATAATGTACAAAGAATTAACATTGCTTGAATTTTGTATTCTTGGAAATAGAGTGAGCCTCCCATTTCACAGAAATTTTGCCAACAGCAAATCAGCAGGACTTCAATTGTAATAGTCTGTCACATGTGGGAAGGGGCACACCGGTGACTTTACATGCAACTTTAAAAAAGGCTGCAGTTCTTACTCAGGAAAAAACAATTTGGAGAAAAAATGTTCGCCTTGCAGCTACTGCCTTAATGTTCATTTCACGTATTGTGACTCCTGTGATGCAGGAAGCCTTCTGATCCATCTTGGGCTGAAAGACCACAGGATGTGGGATCACTGTTGTTCTTGCTCTGGATTTGTACCCTTCCTTGTCCTGGGGTTTTAGGTTTTGTTTAATTGTTTTTCAGGACAAAAAGGTTATATTTTTTAACCTGCCAAGCTGTTGCCCATCCTCAGTTCTCTTTTTTGGTTTGAAACATGTTGCTGTTTTCCCTACAGACTAATAGGAAAAGGAAGGGCTTGTGCGGCATGCTGCTATCATCTTGTTGTAAAGATACACCTTGATTTTCTGATAAGTCATCTGTGTTATGGTCTTATCAGAATGCATGTGTCTTGATATAAACACATTTCTCAAGTTTACCACTGGGAATAGTTTTCTGAGAATATCTTTCGTTATTGACATGAGCCATTCTATTAATCCTCGTTTTACTTGCATGTTAATATGTGTGCATTTCCATCCACTCACAGAAGTTTTAGTATGTATGTTACTACATACGTTACTTTGAAACAGAGGAGCAGAAGCTGTAGTCTTCCCTTTTCAAATAGTGATTAAGTTTATCATTACAAATTCTCAGAATAGCAGCCTGTCCTGATAATGAATTTGGTAAAGGAAAAGGCAGTCAACTAGAGTTTCGGAGACTTCTCTGTGGGTGTGACAGTAGAGAGTGTATGCACATCGAGATAGAACTCATTTTCTGTAAAGCAGTGGTTTTTAAATACAAGGAAAGTAAATATATTTTTAGTTTAATTAATTCCATATTGAATATTGCCCTTGTCTTGCATTTGGAGTTTTCCTGGTTATAAGGTGCTACCAGGTCAATGTGAACAAGTAAACTGTATCTATTAGACCAGTACTTCTTCCTAAGCATTGTCTTGGTATCTATTTTTTCAGTATAGAAAAGCACTTCTGCAAATAGTACTCTTAAGACTGCAAGGCAGAAATCCCTAAAGATCATTTAGCAATGCTGTTTTGAGCAAAGTGGTCATTTTTGAGCTCCAGTGGTCATTTTCTTTCAGACAGTGACAGGTGGTGCACATAAAAAAGATGCCCAGATTTTGGCAGTCTTTGTTCATTTTAGCTCAAAAGTCTTGTGTGTTTTTTCTTCCTCTGATTTTAAAATATAATTTTAAGGATCAAAGAGGCTGCTTCTAGTCCAAGCAGGTTAGCGTGCTTCTATATTGTTATGTGAAATACATTTTTTTTTCTGTTTGTGTAGTCAAATTTTCTTTGTCTCGATGACAACAAAACTGACTTTTGAGGAGCCTGATATAACTCAGTGGAAGGAAAGTCTTTGCTCAATGCCATTTCATAGACTGCTAATTTGCTGACATTAGAAATAACTTTCAGTCCTTCCAGTTTGTTACTTCTCTCATGAATCCTAGAGTTTAGAATAAAATTGTCTTTTGAAGCAATGAATTCTAGTTGTATTGGAATGCTTTTTCTATATTGGTGGAGCCAGGCTTTTATGGTTTGATGCTGACATAATGGATTTTGAATGTGGTTCAAAATGTGAAGTCAGTATATGACTTCTTCATATCTTTGGTGCTTAGAACTTGATTATTAATCAAAAGTATCTCTCCTGAAAGTCTCTTCCAAAAGGTTTTGATGTAATGCGTGCTATTTCCTTTTTTGCTGTATTATTATTGTCATTGTGTGTAATGGCAAGAAACACACATCTTTTGTATCCGGTTCCTGGAAATGAGTATGTATTTGCATAGTCTTTGTCATTAGCAAAGATTTAAATCTTGGTAGCATGTAAAAGTATCTGTATTAAGAATAACTGATTTCTGATGTGTCGTTTTGTTTCTTTTCTTTCTTCCAATAGAAAACCGTTGCATCTCCAACTGTTTCGCGCCTTACAGATACTTCAAAATTCACAGGTTCTCACAAAGAGAGGTTTGATGCCAGTGGGAAAGGAAAAGGCAGAGCTGGCCGAGAAGATCTGGTGGATAACTCAGGATATGTATCTGGTTATAAGCATGCAGGCACATATGATCATAAAGTACAAGGAAACAAGTAAGGCTGAGGGTTTCCAACACAGAGGGGGATAGAGTATATATTTGTAAGGATGATGTTATGAATCCCACATGTTTCAGTTATTGTGAATGTTGAGACTATGTTGTCAAGAAGTTGTCTTCAGGAACTGGAACTGATTTCAACATCTGCTGAGCTACTTGCAGCACAATGCCACTTCATTACATTCCTCATGCATATATTGGCAAAAATAAATAAATATGTAGGTATAAAAAATACATAATTTTGTTGAGCTTTAGACAAAAAAGGCCCAAACCAACAAACAACAAAGCCAAAGTCAAGAGCAGTTATACCACGCTTTGTCAATTCAAGCAAAATATCTCAAACATTCCTGGATTTTCAGTTGCCCTAGTGATGTCAAAGAGAACCTCTTGAAAAGAGGATCTTTTGTAGCAATCTTTCTGAAGAATATCCCATTATTTATGCAGTTTTATTTGACTACTGTTTAGGGGGTTTTCTTTAAATGTCTTATATGGAATCTGGCACTTTTCTTAAAACATTCAACAATATACTATTGGGAAGTAAGTGGTAGTAATATATTAGGTGCTAGCCTGTGATTGTCATATACCACTCATGGAAAAACTGAAAAAAAAAGCTATTTCTAGGACAATATAGGCTCTGAAGTATTTTATGTCAACAGAAAGAGTTGGAAAATACCAGCCCTTACTTTCCTCCTGTCTATACTTTGTGCTTGTTATTGTGTGTACTGTAGCATGGTTCTGACTGGCTGGATTTGGATGGAGCTATTGTACTAACCTGAGAGGTGAAGAACACGACATTACTAAGAAAGTCTAGTTAAGGATTTTCAGAGTCTGTTTTTAAGTTTGCACTGCCTCACACTGGAAGTGAACGGGGCATTAAGCTAATAATGCTTTAAAATATTGTTTATGACTGAACACTGCCAATCACATTGCTATTAAATGAACATTACTCTGCACATATGTTGGCACATAGTCCCTTTAAGTTCTAACATATGTAAGGAAAGCCTATGGCCTCTTGGAGTAAGGACATTTACAATTAATATCTATGCGATTAGGTGCAATTTACCCACAAAAAAACCCCAAGCCATTATGACTGGGCTTCATTTTCTGATAGATTCATTTGAAGCCAAGGGCTTTGATTCTCTGTTCACTCTTGCTGCCAAACTTGAGAGTAACAGTATTGCTGGGAATGGCTTTCCACTGTTAGCAGGAGAACCAGTCCCACAGGCTTAAGGTACAGGCAGCTGAGTGTGACCTAGCTGGGGTCCAGAATGCCAAAATAAATAAATTGGAATAAAAATAACTTTTTTTTAATATTGGTTGAAAAGGAGAGAAAAGGCTGTTCCAATTTTCTGCAAGAGCTGAACAAGTACCCTGATGTATTACTCTGATTCTCTAAAGTTATGAAAGATAGGATATTCAGTATTCAAAACCAGCTCTTTGCAATTCTTCCTTGCTTGCTTTCAAAAAGAGCTTGTGCACTGATTTTCATGTTCAACTCTGAATAAAGGTTAATAGATGTATTGCTCTCCCCCTACCCATATCAGCATCCCACTCAGAGTAGGTGAGCAGTATGTGCTGTCATGTGCCATGCAGGTGAACAGTCTATATTTGGCCAATGTATGGAAAGGGAGCACTGGTTTTCAGCCCTTAAACTGTTCATGTTTTGTTCTGCTGACATTGTGTGGTAGCCTGTCTTGTAACTTTGCCCTCAGTGACCCTTTGAGCCCCTACATCAGCCTAAAACCAAAACAACAATAGCAAACAAAAGACAAGGGCTTCCTTGTGGACTTGGACATCCTTTTGTTTGTTTATAATTTATTTTGGTGTTTGTTTTTAAGGGGGAGGGAAGTTTGCCAAAACTCAGCACACACTCTTGTGAAGATTTAAGTGGCTTTTCCCACGGATGGCTCTGGTTACCTGGGAAGATTTTAGATGTATGTAAAGATGCTCAGGATGCAAAGTGTTCAGCTTTGTGAACCCTTTCCAAGAGTTACCCAGTATTCTTGAAGAATGGAAGGTTATCCACTCCTGTGTTGCACTGGGGACCTGTCACACTTCAAAGCAGAAAATACGATACTTGATACCAACAGTGGCTAAATTATTCTGGCATGGTAGTAAACTGTCTAAATGTAAAAAACCTTCTTTGTCACTGGTGCCTGTGCACCTGAAGACTGCTCCAGGATAGTCCTGTTGGTTTTTTGAATAAAAAAGCTGAGCCTCTAACCCTTGATGAATCCTTCAGCTAAGTTACAGGCAAAATCGGTGTCCCTGTTTTTCCTTTTGACTTTAAGACTTGACTAATAACTCACTGGTAATGGAAAAGTTCTGGACCTAGCCTCACTAAAGGGTGAAGTCCAGTCTACTGCAGAGTCCTGCCAGCACACTGTTGACCTGGCTGTTTATTGCTAGCTATCTGTCTTGTCTGACACATCGGGGGACACATTGCTTTTAGGTGCACAAAGGACAGGCTTTCTCAGGTACCCAAATACAGAGTGTCAGTAATGCCAAAATGTTTCCATACAGGAGGAGTGATTGGTTAGGAAGATTTTAAGGTATAATTAGATTTTAAATTGTTAGTTCAAAGTGAGAGAGATCAGCACACTCATAAGATAGAAGGCATGCAAGAGAATGCAGACAGATCCAAGCTGGCACTGTCTAGAAATTGAGCTACTCTGTTCGGTTACAAGAGGCTGATGGAACGAGCTGAGGTTCTGCCAGAGTTTACTTTGCGTTGCTTGTGCAGTATAAAATCCCTGCCATGAACCAAAGCACTTTAATATGGACCTGATGCAAACTTTGAAATTCTTTCAATGGCATAGTAAGCTTGGGATCAGAACCTGAGAAGATGGTTTAGATAGCAGTATTTTGAAGAACATACTTCTTTGTTTCTTCTTTGTTTCTACAGTCTGATAGTTTTAAACCTCAAAGTGGTGCATGAAAAGAAGTCATTCTGATGTGACAGTTACAAAGGAAAGTTGTTGCTGGGAAGATAGTACTTAGTAAAGATTTTTCTCTTTTACTATGCTTGGTGTGAAAGATAATACCTATGTATAAAAGCATCTTATGCAGCTGTGTATAAGGGGTTCACTACCTACTTAACTCTTACTATTCCACTAATATTGGTAGGAAATTAAAAGCCTAAATACTTGCTTGATTATTAGCTCTTAAGTTCCAGGCCTGCTTGGGAATGAGGAAAAGTACATTTTCTTATTCATCTGCTATTCCCTCAACTCTCAGGACAGTAAGTACAGCTTATACCTGATAGATGACAGGAAGGGATAGCTGAGGAGGTGCCTCATTTTCAGCCCTTAGAGTGTTGTAGAGCATATTCTTTTCTGATGCACCATGCTGCAGACTGTAACTAAATGTCATTCCTGAAGTAAGGACATGGGAACCTAGTAAGATTTACTGTCCTCTCTTTTTTGGGGGGCATCTCAATTCATTCTATCTAAATTTCCAGCCTGATTTTCAGCATCTTACACTACGTAGTACTGTCTTATGTGACATCTTCTATAAAACCCTGTTGTTCCTAATTATCTTTGCTTTCATTGCTACAGAAGATGCTACCAAAAGAAATGAGATAAGAAAGTTCAGATAGCTTTTAGAAATAACTGCCTTAAAGAAAAAACTCAAATTTTATTTAAATACTGTGGCAGTAAACAGTCCTTACCTGTATGTCTACTGAAGCTTAACCTGACTATCAAAACATTTACAAGACTGAGGACAAGAAATAAAAATCCTTACTGAGGCAAATGAATAGTCCTTACAAATAATTTTCTAAAAATAACTTAGTTTTTAAGTAAAATATGCAGCAGTCAAAAGGATTTTCATATTAGTGCTTGCGTACTAATTCCCTTTAGTCACTCCATGAGCTTTAGTTGAGAGTTTTGCTGAGAGTTTTTCAACCATCACTTTGGAAATACTAAAACCAAAAATGGTTGTCCTGCTCTTTGTGGTTATCAAAGCTATCACAATAGTATTTACTGAGAAGCAGACATTAAAAAACACACATAGTTTCATGAGTCCTATATGAACAGTTGTCATTAATTGTAATCAAATATTTGGAATCCCAAGGGAAATGCTGAATATTAGACTGTAGCCAGAATTTAGCCCCTTTTTTTTTAAACCTATAATACTTCTTACCTCCTTTTCATTTAGGGAAGGGAAAGGGATACTTCAAAACTACTCACATGTCACAGCTTGTGTGTTTCATCAGCATAGAGATTGTCTTTCGAAGATATTTTGAATTGAAGTATGTATTTTACTGACCTTACCTAAATTAATATTTCGTTTGACAATTTTTGAGCATTATACAAAGCTTTGTTCACAAATTACCATTTCAGACAACCGTATTTTCCCTCTATTGGCTCAATTAATATTTTCTATGGTACCTGGAATTAGGCAGAACAAAAAGGCAAATGACTGCTGTGGGTTTGGCTTGCAAGTGATAGGTATCCCAGCCATCTGTAACCATCTGTAGAGAAAATCCTCACGTATATTCCTCCAAAACCAAAACTTTAAAGTTGTAATTGATAGGTTTTTTCCTTAAGGCTTTTCGTAGTTACAAAATGAATTTCAATTCTTTGTGCCTGCATGTATGATAGTCAGAACATAACCTTGCCTTCAGTGATGCATGTATTCTGGGGGCACATGCCTGTCATCCGTGAATAAGAATTCTGTTTGCACTGGCCAAGAGCAAACCTTTTACCTTCATGATAGAGCAAATGTAACATGTTGCACTGGTATGCGTCCTCTTAACTGGCTGTCAGCCTTGCGTGTGTGCCAAAATAACTACACCTTTGTGTACGTTGTTTGTAGTGTGAATATTATGTTCTTGGCTTGTCACTTAGTTGGTATTAAGTAATGTAATGCACAAGACTTGTGTAGGTTAGTGTGTGTGCACACATACTCTTTGGATCCAGCTTAAGTAATTAAACTGTATAAATGTTGATGAAGACCTTAAATCTTACTCGGGCCAAGCTCTAGTCCTGCAGCCAATGCTGTTCAGCTTGGCCATTTGGGGACATTGTCATTCTCCCTTCGTAGCATGAAGGAAAAGATCTAAGGAGGCTTTTATGGTTTTATCTGTCTACCCTGTTCTGAGAGAAATCACTCTTCAGCAATTCTAACATAGACTTGGTGTGACAAGAGAAGTTTCTCCATTGTTAGGAAGTAGGAGAGAGAGAGTTAGGGTGAAAGCAAGCTTTCCTCTGAGTGCTCTCAAGAAACCATTTAAAACTATGCTCTTCATGGGCCCTGTATTTTCCTTTGCCCCAGCTTTGTGAAGCAAGCTGACACTCACTGTGTAAACACACAGTTGTTCATCATCCATTAATAAGTACAAAGCTGTGGTATAATGAGATGGGAACAGGAAACAGGAGTGTCATACATTGCCTATGGACTCTAGTCTTGCTTGGACCTTTATAAAATTAAATACCAGAAGCATGATGACAGCTCTTAAACTTGTGTGAAATTCTTAAAGTCTGGAGTCCCTCAAATTGATACATGTGTACCTCCTGTATTTGGAGTGTTTGCCCATAAAATATAATTTAAACAGTCAGTTGCTCATTTTGTGCAACCCCAAAGTGCCCATTTGGCTTACTTAATATAAGCTGGGAATGATGGTCAGGGTTGTTCTTTTTGGGTCTTCAGAATCCTAGGACTACTAAGAAACCTGTAGTTGCATTCATGCTTGCTCATTAAACTCAAAACCAATGCTTTGAATTATGTCCTAGCTAAAATAATGCTTCTGGAAGTAAAAGAATATTGCAGATAGAACCTCCACGTCTTAATTGTCCGAGTGATTTATTTTTGCAGGGAGAAAAATCGGTTAATATATTTGGTACTTTTTCATGTTTTTCAGTATATTAACCTTGGTATATTGCTTCAAAAACCCTATGGAGAAGGTGGATTTCAACACAAGTTTAAGATACAACTCTTGGCTTTGTTGTCAGAAAACATTTGAGTTGGCTTTTTTCATTCATACTAATTGATCATCCACTCAAGGCAGACTTTGGCAAGAGTAAGCCTGATCATAAATAAAAGAGGGAAAAATCCAGCCTATTTGCTGAGCATTCTTGACAGACATTTGCAATTCTGGTAGTCTGAAACTATTTTTTAAAAAAGAAGTTATCTTTTGTATTCATGCACATGTGCACGTGTATGCACTCAGGCACTACTTGGGGACATGGATATACATGAGGGCAAAACTACAGAAGAGGCTTTTTTTTTCCCTCTTTAAACCTTGCATTTAGAAATTGACATTGAAATGCCCAATTGACTAACCTGATTTGGAAAAAATGGTAAGCTACTTTCATATTCTATTGCAGCTAAATAGCCAATGGATTAATTTTCAAATACAGTTATACAGCATCTCTTTTTTGTGAGTTACTGTAAAGTTTATGGCACTGTACAAAGTGAGTTTTGATGTAAACATTTGTAAAGGTCTTAAAGATAATGCTCATGATAATTTGCCCTTACCTCCAGTTATCTTTATGCAAGATTTTTCTACTACTTTGCACATTTTTCAGAAAAGATCAGAAACATGACTAAAGTTACACTCAAATAAATTAAAAATGTGACCCTAAAAGTACACTCAGTTCATCCATCTTTGCATTTTAATCAGGAGCTACATTATAGATGAACAACAAAATAAGAAAAAAAGATGGCAGTCTGAATCCCCACAGTGGTGAATTATTTTAAGTTCCAGTTTACATCAGATGAGTTTCTGTATGCTTACATTTGCTCAAATGTTATTTTTAAACAAATTAATTAAATAATGTGAAATAATGCAGCCTGGGCTCTGTTAAATAGGGTTATATTAATGCAACTGAAATGCTGTGTATGTCTGTAATATTCATGCTAAATATGTACTAGATCTTTACAAAGGCTTTGTGTAAAGTCAAGTTAACCTACAAACTGATGTCCTGTATAAAATCATGTTGGCAAACTACTTTTGTTAGCACTGTAGTGTATGAAAAGGTAAGATCATAGACATAAACCGGTTATAGGTGCAAAAAAGTATGTTTGTTTTTAATCTTTGTGCTGGGTTCAGAATATATCAGCTTTGGCAAATTCTTGCAGCAGGGAAATTTTTTTGTATAATGCTTATAATACAAAGTGATTTGTCTTTACATTCTGTAAAGCAGAGAAATGGTCAATGTTGGATAAGTATATTGAAGTTTATTCTTAGCAAGGTGTTATGTTTCACAGATTTAAATATTAGAGGAGAAATATATATTTATAAAAAGTATAATTTTTGAATGATAATGATTTTCTTCAGTCATGAACCATTTATTTAGCCACATTATGCTTTATTCCTTTGCTAGGTTGTTTATTAGTCCATGCTGTTCCAACATCCATTTCTAATTTGATTTAGATGTTTTGATTCTTCGTTTGCACAAATCTGGATGTGCATGCTGTCAGGACCTGATCATAAAGGGTGGAAGCAAAACTGTTTTGTCTTTGATTACCTAGAGCACTAATTAAAATTTAATTGTTAAGCAGCTGGGATATGGAGATAGGTCTTGACATAGTCTTCCTTGGAGCACTGTACACTATGATAAAAACTTTCAGTGAAGCTTACTAGTTTTTGTTCTTATTTTCATTTGTCTTTCATCAACCAGGAAGCTGCTGTGTGCTAATAATTACCTGCAATATTTCTAATTGCAGGCTTTGCAAATATTAACATGCAGCTGTACTAGCCACTATGTTCACTGTGAAATTTTCAACACGGTAAAAAATTTACATGATCATTTAACCTTACAAGTTTACTTTTTCTCACCAATTTAACACTGAATCTTCTTTTCGTTATTGCAAATGAACAACTTGAGCGTAGCATTTCTAAATCTTAACTATAGTAGATAAACATGTCCTAAGCAAAGATTTTTAACCACTTGATGAAGGGGGCCAGGCACCATTCAGTGCAAAGCACACTGGGCAAAATCTTATCCCCCCTGCAGCCAGTTCCAAAATTCTAGCTGGTGTTAGCAAAAATAAAACCACCATTACCAAGGGGTTAATACGCTTAGTAACCATGACAAGAGGTTGTGAGGGAGCACAACAGTGATTCTCTATTTCCATGTCTTTGTTTCTGTTAATTTAAAACTACTACTCTTCAATCTTTAAAACAAGTAAAAGAAACTTGAAGGGGGGAATCATATACTACTAGTTTGTACTAGGTTTTTTCAGGAAAAGGAAACAAATTTATATATATATATATATATATATGCAATATATTTTTACACTGTTTATTAATGCTAGAAAGTATTAAATGTATCACTTTATCTGTGTGAATGTTAAAGTAATGACAATGTTATGGATGTTTTAAACCTTTTGAAGTTGTCTTGTTAAATTCTAAACCCACATTAACAATGAAAAAGCTACTTTGTCTGCAACATTATTGTTGATGTTTTAGGGGAAAAGTTCAAGTGCAGCAGTTGTTTTGATTAGCACTGTAAAAGCTTGGCTTGAAAAGTTATAGTGAAATCCATATTTTAAACACCATTTCTTTAAAGCATAGCTTCTCATAAAGTATGTTACTGCTGTTGACTGACTGTATAAAATTGTATTTTTAGTTGGTAAAGTGATCAATAAATGTGTTACTACGTCAATTCTGGGATTTATTGAAGTAAATGGTATTTGCTGATAAACTTTGTAAGCAACGGTTATTTTACAGTTTATATGTTAATTGCTGATGAATTTATAAATTACCTCAAAATACTCTCTGAACATCCAGCTGTCTGGTTCTGAGCAGAATCTATTTCTTCTTTACCATTTATTTTCCCAGTTTGAGTAATGACTAAAGCTGGCCATTAATATTTTGAGAATTCTAATATGATGCTTGAATAGCCATGATAATGGTGATCACCAAATGAGATCTGAGAGGGATGAAGCCATTTGTTCTAACTAGCTACCTAAGATAGCTTGATCCTCAGTGCAAAAGCCTGAGTTACTGCTCTCACCTTCTTTAAGTGGTGTTGAAAATATTTTACTTGGAAGGAAAGTAATTCGCTACATAGAACATTGTTTTAATGATGTTACATCCAAAAGCAAATATGGGCCTTTTGGTTATAAATAACAATATTACTCAGCTTTCCAGTAGCAAAAATACCATGATTTTATTCAAGAAGCAGGAGACTGAAGTATTTAACTCAGAACATTGTAATAGCATAATTAGTAATGTGACAGTAAAAAACCAAGTCACAGTGCTGCTCTAGAAATGTAGCAGTCAATTGACAATTTATCAATTATTAATTGACAAAATGAGCAGTCAGTTGCTAATCCAGTGATTACCAACCGCAAGGAAACATAACTAAACAGTTTACAGCTACCCTGTCTCTTCTCCAGTTGTTCTCAAACTGGAAATGGTATTCCTTGTTCTCACACACTAGACAACCTTCTTTAGAACTGCCTTTTATGTGAAAGCTAATACAGCTGTGTCCTGAGATAGCTTTTCTTCCTGTGTAGAGGCCATGCATGGACTGTCCCCTCCTGTACTCCTTTTAACTCTTAGCATGGATGGTTACTGAAACTGTAAAAAACATAGTGAAGCAGAACCTGTAGGAAAAAATCAATATTTATCATTCAAAAAGCCTTTAAGATAGGGGAAGATAGTACTCCTCTGCTGTATGAGAATGTAGGACACAAAGATCTGTATTTTCAAAAGAGTTAAGGATGGTTTCGTATTTTCCTGTAGGGCGTCTAGAAATGCCCAGTCACCCCTACACACTACTTACACATCATGACTTTAAAATGAAAAATAACCCCCCTCTGCTAGGATGTGTTCTCTTTACTCCAAGAATACAATTATTTGGGCTAGTTTTCAGTCTGTGTAGCTACTCTTGCAATAACTACTCGCTCCTGCTCTCGTGTCCATATGTCCCATGCAGGCTGATCTTTCCTGGTTTGGTCAGCTGTTCTACTACAGCCAGGACTGCACAGAGGAAGGTGTGGAACCAAAGGCTACCTCTGCCAAATCTGAGTGTTCAGGGGACTTAACCTGGTCTTCTAGTTAGCCTTTTATTTCATTTCCTCAGCTTTCTATTTAACTCACTGCACTGATTTATTAATAGTGTAAACTAAAGCAAGCACATTGAAAGTTCACATAGTTATTGGTAAGTATTCATTAGATCCCCTCTCAGTCATCTCTTCTCTCAACAATAGTGAATATATATGGAAGGAACCAAAGGCAGGGATGTAGGTGATCTGGGCAGGAACAAGCATAGGAAAATAGAGGGATAAAGGGGCTAGTCCCTGGTCCATGCAGTTATTTGGGGATGCCCTGGACCTCGTAAGTGCCAGCTTCCCTGTCTTACTAAATTTAATTTTTAACTATTTTCTTGGGTGAGGGGATTCTCTGTTCTGTGTACATATGTGCTTCTGGAGGTCTAATTGCTACCAGCTGGAGTCATACTGTGAATTACAATAGCCAGTGTTACCTGTGGTGTGAGCAACTAGAGTGGGGGCTGTGGGTGACAGGAACCCGTATGCCTGTGGTGCCAGCAGCTGGGCCAAGTGAGGGCATGTGTAGCACCATTTGGCTGCCAGCAGATACCGAGCTGAACCTAGACTGCAGGCAGGGGCTTTAGCATCAGTTACCAAAGCATTCATAACACTGGGCCAGATACACATGTCTCTGAGACAGCTGGAAGCACATACCAAAGGGACTAGGCAGTCCATAACAACTCCTGGGGAGACTACAAGGTCTGATGGTGTGTGTCTCTACACAGGAGATGATAGAATCTGTGGGATAGTTACTCAGCTGGCTGCACATCTCATCCCAGTTACTCAAGGGATCCAGTGTGTGCTGGTCTGCATTAGGTGGGAAGGGAATGACAACACAGGACTGTACCAGCAAATGAAGTATACCTGTGATCTTCATAGACTTGCATGTCCAGATTCCAGCAGCAGGGGAAAATGGGGATCCCGGCACTAGCTGTTGGATAGGCTGGCTGCAGGGAATCACATTAAATATATACATGTTTCCTACTAGCAGCCCTTCATCCTGGTCAACCATAGACAGGTTGTTGGAACTGATTTTGGTTTTGGTGGTGGTGCTGGCTTTGTTTTTTAAGTGTGGAGGATTTCTGGCTTTGTCCATCAACACTACCATAATGAAACAACTTTGCCTTCTTTGCAATGGTACTAACATCTGTTGTTGCCTGTATTGTTACAAAAACGTTGACTTGTTGTGTTTCTTAACAGATAATAGCTCCCGTTAAATTCCTCAAATTGAGTCTCAAGGCATGTGCATGTCTGCTAATTCTTGATAGAAATTAAAGTTCTTTACATTAACAATGCAGGCATTAGGTTCTTTACATTAAACAATTTTGTTCATTTCCCCAGCTAATTTAAATTATTTTTTAATGTTTCCTTTCAGTAGTATTTTGGTGGGTTTATTCTGTTTTAGTACTACTAATTTGAACTTTTACTACAAAGCAAACTCTTTAAAGGAACATTTCTTATAAGTTTCTTAGTGGAAAAAGTTCTTATAATTGTACACTGACATTTATCCAGTGAGAGTAGGTTTCACATGTTGATGTCACTGAACCAGATGGAGTATAAAATACGAAACGTGTAAATATAATTTTTTAATATAAGCTTAAAATTTCTTATATCTTTATATGTAAAACATATCTATCTATCTCTCTATGTATTAAAAATTGGTATAAAATGTTTCCCATTATTTGAAATTCCATCTTTGTTCTTAGGCACTGTCACCAGTGTGAAGTGATACTGTATATTAATTTTGGGATCCTGCTTTAGCTAATTGCCATGATACAGACATCCTGAAGGATGTAATCTTCTTTTACTTAAGTAAATCTTGTCTGTCTTAAAGCAGCATCACAGCATTTTGTCCTATGTGCAGTCTTTGCTTGTTAGCACTTTCTCATTCTCATCATCCTCATAAACAGCACTTGATAATGGCTTTCATGCTGAGCTGTGTCTCATTCTGCTCTTCTCAGTTTCTTGTCTGTCTGCTCTGTGATGTCCCACCATATGGGGAAGGAAGCACCCAAGATACATAAATGCTCATGGTCGAAAGGAATAACAAGAGTCAGAGGCCCCACAAAGTTTTATTAGTAAATTACACACTTGGCATGGAAACTGGTATGTTAGTCCCTGACCTACTCTGTAAGTCAGCAGTGAGTTTTGGGTAAAGGGGTAGGATCAGAGGGAAGAGAGAAAGGAAGAGATGAATTAAAGAGGGGAAGAGAAAGAGAGAGATCATCTGTCTGGCCAGTGGGATGTGGAGAGTCCTGGGGGTGCATGCCTGGGCTTGATGGGAATACCTTTTTACAGATCAATTTTGCCTGCCCTGAGTACAGGTTTCTTGCTTTCTATGCAAATTAGTTATCATTTGCAGTCTGTAGTTTCAGACCTGTCTGGACTTGGGTTGGAGGGTCACAGGGGTCTGGGGTGGTCTCATATCCTCCTGCTGGATTGGCCCTTGGTTGTCAGTTCATGCCTGTTTCTTCACTGATGCTGTCTTTTGTTTGTTGTGCCTCCAGGGACAAGAACAAGGATGTTTGTCCCTGCTCTACCTCCACATGGTCTTCTTCTCCAATCAAATCTTGTTCTTGGAACAAACCCCCTTGGCTGGCTCTATGCCTGTCTGGTTATTGGTGTTTGAGACAAACACATTAGCCCCTTACTGTCTGGGCTTCTACATACTCCTGGGCCATAGCTTGATCTCATTTAAACATTACCTGAGATAATTTTGGACCAAGTGGTGTTTCTAATTCTTTTTAGAAGTAATATGAGATTGTCTTTAAAATTTCATTTTAACCTAAATTTTTACTTCTGTCCAGAAGGCAGACCATATAATAACCAATAAAATAACCATTTTAATTACTGAATAAGTAGCTGTTTTCCTCAGATATTTTACACCAACCAGAATGCCATTAATTATGATTATTGATGCCAAATGTTAAAGTAAAAACACTTTATGATACTGCTAAATACAACTGGATGTTGAACAGAAGGCATGAATTAAGCCATATTTGTGATGATTTAAGACATATTTTTTCACCAAAGTTATGGGGTTGTGAGTTTTCTTTTTGGAAACAAGTAAATCCTGTATTTCATGGATCTGTCAAAGGATAAAACTTTGGCAGGATATTAAAAAGAATCCAGTAGGTGGCGCACAAGGCATAGGGGAGACAGGCAATGCTCTGGAGACCCGCCACCTAGAAACTGTTTTCAATTAAAAAAAGAAGTCATCACAAAGAATTAAAAGTAATCTCAAAATCAAAGTTTAAAATCATTGATGAAAAGAAGTCCAGGATACAAGCAAATTTAACTTTTCCAGTGAAAGTCTTCTTGCACTTCCATGCAGATTCAATGACTACATCTGGAAGAAAACCAAATATTGCTAAAAAGACAAAACCTTTTGTCCCAAAGCCTGCACAATATGATGTTGCTAGAGTATAGCAGGGCAAGTGTGAACTACCACATACCTGCTGCATGACATTGAGCTGAAACCCAAAGGTCACATCCGTTTCTCCTATCAATCAGGAGGAAGGAAGCACAAGGCCTTGTGGATCAGTCCCCTGTCATTTCCATTATGTCCAGTATTAGCTCAAGAAATTCTTTGGTACAGCCCATGTGCCTGTCTTCCTCCACAACACTACCTCCAGTTTTAGCCAAATTCCCTTATGTTTACCAAAGCCATTACCTCCCTGTGCCCCTGAAGCACTCTCACACACACTGCCTGCTAAGCAAGAGGCAATTTTTGGCCAGCGTGCACAAAACTCAGCCAGCCACCCACCACGGGTATACACAAATAACTAAATGACTAAAGACTGCAGCCTTTCTTCAGTAAAGACACTATCAGAAATTTCTATGACCGTTCTTGTGTTGGTCATCTCTTCTGTGTTCTAACTTCCATTTTAGAAAATGGAGACATCAGTCATAATTTTTTCTGTCTTACTGTGTCATTTTTCACCACAGTTCTGCATGTGACTCCACTAACCCACATAACAACTTCAGAATAGGGTTTAAATGAAAGACAATTATGTATTTGAAAATTTTGCAACACCATCTTTAGAGAAGAAATCAAATTTAAAACACTATGTTGTATTTAACTTGCTTGTATCTTAATTAGAATCATAAAGTAACTCAGGCTGTAAGGGACGGCTACACGTCCTCAATTGTCCAACTTTTGCTTAACTGAGCTCTCTAACTTCAATGTCAACAAAGCTGCTGCACAGTGTTCTGTTGAGTCATATTTCAAAAGTCATCCCTAGGTGCTTGACCAGAAAAAATGCTTCTTTTACATCCATCTGGAATTGTCTTTGTTGCCATGGAAATGTTAGCTGCCTCTAGTCACTTTACTGTGTGTATTTGTGAAAATCTGGCTTCCTCTTCTCCATATGCACCCATGTGGAAGACAGCAATTAGATTCTTCTCCTGCTCCCTTTTCCCCAATTTTTCTCTAGGGTAAACAAAACCATATCTCTCAGCCTATTCCTAGTATATGTTCCAGCCTATACCATCTTCTCTGGACTCTTATGTTTTATGACCTCTCTTTTATGTGGGGAATCCCACAGTGGAATACAGTACTGCCTCATAAGCATTAAGTAGAGGGAAATTATTTATTCGCTCAATCTGCTCTCGTTAATAAAACCCAAATTGCATTGCAGTTGCGTTCAGTTCATTACCCAGGAAAAGCCCAAATTTTCTGCAGAGCTGGTACATTACCTGTCAGATCCTGCACCTGATGCAGGGGTTTGTTCTACCCAAGGTACCACACGTTGCATTTGTCTTTGCTGAACTCAATTATGTCTGCCAACTTCTCGAGCTTGGTTAAGTTCCTTCCTAACAGTAAGCCAAGTCCAGTTTGTTCTTTGCTATACATTTGTAAACATGAAACTCTTTGTAATGTAGAAATTATCTTGTTGCTTTGGCATGGGAATAGAAAAGTAATGTAAGTTTACCCAGAATACATTTATTCAGAATAACTTGCTCTGTTGACTCACCTTTTTAAAGATACCTGTAGAATCACACGATCATATAAAAAACCCAGTTATAACTGAAGGTGACGGCCCTGAATATAAGTTGATGGGTCCACTTTGGACCCCTAAGTTTGAACATGCTGAGGAAGTTATGTGAATAAAACAAGTTTGTAAGAGGAGCAAGAATAGAGATACTGGAGTCTCTGGATTCTCCATGTGAGCAAGTTCTACACACAACACATGCTGGAGAGTCATTTCAGCTGAATAGAAACTAGACAACACACCTTCTTGTTAGAAGGTTTATATTGCTTAACTTTCTATATGCTACCCATGGCTTTACAGAAAGGAGGCTGATAAAAGTATTTCAGACAATGACAGGTCTGGTAAAAATGATGTAAAGCCTTTATTTTATTTACAAGTAAGTCATTGTGAGAGCTTTAAAAATGTAGGACTAAAAGCCTGATGAGTTAACCATCTCCACAATTAAAGTCACATGGCTAAAATAAATCTACTAATTTAGACCAGTTAATGGCAGGATGGTTTGCCTGAGAACAGCTCAGAAAGCTGCAATCTGCTAGGTAAGAAGGAGACAACGGAGCACTGCTGAACTGGAAAACACTGGGCAAGCTAAAAATTATATTGTGCCTGTATTTATGTGAGCATATGTATAAAAAAAAGATAAAGTTATTAAAAAATTTCACAGAAATACATTGAAAACAGAATACTAAAATTACTCTAATTGTAATTACTATATTCTAATACTGTATCTTGGCATAACAAAATTATAGTCCCAAAGCTAACATTCAAAACATAAAATAAATTTGTTTTTTATTGCCAGAGGGGTCTTAAAGGCACAATACGCAGTAACATAAACACAAAGAACCAACAGAATGGAAATTTAAATGCAACCAAACAACACTCAAATCAGGTATTTCAAAACAGAAAACCCATTGTGAATACATCAGAAATCCTTTCTCCCCTATGCTAACTAGTGATACTCAGTTCCCAAAATGCTTGCAAACCTGTTCCAAGTTTAGAAGCAAGCTAGCAGGAACAAAGGATGCTAGTGTTGAAAATTAGTGTCTTAATGATGTATGAATATCAAGAGACTAATTGATGACATGGGATGCCAACTGAAAAGGTGCCTCCAAAAGTGAATTAATGCACAAGAAACTGACAAGACTTGTTAGATGTCTCTGCTATATCTGTGCTGCTGAGCGGGCTTCAAGACAGCTATTTTTAAATGAGACCTGTGATGTACCAGAAACATTCCAGGCGCTGAGCCATGAAGCTGTATCTAACTAGTTTACCACACTGTGAGGCTGCAGTACTATATGTGTAATTATCTTTCCAAAATACTTAGGCAAAATTCAGATGGTGAGTGAAGTTTTTATGTGTTTCACTACAGTTTTTTCCTGATCTCACCTAACTGTACTATTTACTTTTGAATGAAGCTCAAACTTCTGTGACAGCATTGCAATATCACTGTTTCAATTAATGCATTTGTACCTTCCATTGTTCAATTCTGTTGCTGAGGAAGACCTAATTTTAATGCATTATCTGTACTAAATTGCACCAAAGATGCATTTCACTCACTTATCACTGACTGGACAATCATCTACAAAAGGAATTGATTAAATTAGGATTTGTACAAGTGTTCAAGTCAGGAAGTTCGAGCAATGCCACAAAATCTTTCGGATTTGATTGATAAACTGTCTTTTAATTCAGTAATGTCATGAATCAATACTGAGGTGGGTAAAAAATGTTAGTGGAAAAAGTAAGTGCACTGAAGATAGCATTGTAGGACATGAAATTGATGCTGACATAGTAACTACACAAAACCTTGGCACATCATGTAAATCTAGCTGTTTTTCAGAGGAAGGAAGATTTTAATTTTTTTAAACTCATGTATCAGAAAAAGGTTGCTTCATGATGGTCATTTTGAAAAAATCCATTGTATTGCATGAGTTGCTGAAATTCATCTCCCATTGACAGCACATGTTAGAGCTATAAAGGAAGCATTAAGAACAAACTTGCTGACTTTATGTTAATGATACTTTTAGAATATCTAGGAATATAAAGAAAGCACGACAAATTTAGATGCAACAGTAAGGCACGTAGAAAATTTAGGTTGGTATTGAACAATGAGAATTTTTGGCAATAGGCTCTGTGGCCGAAATTGATGACTAATGTCAGTAGCATTGGGACTTCATGTACAACTAGGAAAGCTTCCAAATACTTTGTTTGAATATGATGACTGTTCTTTAACTTAGTCTTACACATGAAACAATGTGATTTCATTCATACAAAGGTAAGCATGCAAACTGTCTGCTTTGAAATTTGGTAGCAGGGAAAATTGAACAAATAACTTTACTTGCAAAAAATGTATAGAAATAACTCTAAAAAAGTCACAGAAAACATAGGAAGGTCTCACAATTAACTTCCACTCCAAATATACCTCTTGCTATATTGTTTATCAGTTAATAGTGTTAGTTACACTGGTAACTATTAATAGAAGTAGCTATCTTCACTGTGGCCTTTGATATCAGTGATAAAGCAATAAACTACAATATGGATGACAGATGGAAGTTTACAAAGCAATAATATGGCAATTTGTTTTGCAGCTCCAAAGGCAATTAGAAACAGCACAGCTTCCCAGGGGAAACAGAATCTAGTTTTCTTCCCTGATGCTACTGTGAGCACAAGATAAAGACAACATTTCCAAGGAAAAGGAAATAAAGCTATCTTCTCAAAAACATTTGTGTAGACCATCAATTTGTAAGTGGGGTTTGTGAATACCTGTGAATACTTGCAAATTAATCACATCATATCCTCAAGGACAGTAATATAAAAGCTTAAGTGCAAAATATAGTACTGTTCTGTATCTCCTGAGTTTTACTTTGATCCCTACTTCAAAATAACCTTAGTCTGAACTAATTTTATATTTCCAAAATACAGTCCAGACTGATAGAAATTTTATATTTTACAGAAGCCTGAGTAGTCCAAAACAAGAACCTTTTAATTTAGATGAGCATGAAGTTAGAAAAGAAACAAGACTGAATTACAAATTCTGCTCTTTAATCTTGGCATTCATCAACCTGGGACTGTGACATGTCAAGATGACCTGATCTAAAAGCTCACTTACCCTGGAAGAGAGGGAGATGACAATCCTTTTCCCCTCTTTTTTTCATTCTCCATGCTTCCAATCAGAAGTTGTCAATGCACATACTTTTTACCGTGCACAAACTCCTGTGTGCTCTGGATTCCTCTGTGAGCTCATGTCATATGTCAACTTGCCAGAAAACAAGTCTATCAGGAAAAAGAAGACTCTCTTCTTTGCTAGATTAATGAACTGAACTGACTTGAAGAATTGTCTGATGAGTGCCAGAGGGAAAGCAATGTGCAGGACTATGTGGCCAGGAGACATGGATCAGGGAGTGAAGGAGGATCTCTGCCATGACAAGGAGGATACAGGAACAAAAGCTATCCCTTGCTGCATCAGCAAGACATTCATTTCACTCAATTTTTTTTCATGAAAATATTCTCATTGTTACAAACCTGGAAAAAATAGTGATTTTATTTTTGTATTACCGTTGCAAAAAGCTATAAAAAGTAGAACTAGCAAATTTCATTTTAATTACCAAAAAAAAAAAAAATCTTAGTGTAATGTATGACAACCAGCTTTTAAAGCAGCATGTGAAACCTAACTGCTATTTCTCCTTTGCCATTTGCAGTCACTTGTTCAAGTTCTCACACCATTTTCTACATTATATCTTTTGTATATGTCAGGTGTTAAATCACTACAGTTAACCAAACTGGAAAGCTGATCCAGCTGAAAGTTAACCAACTGGGGTATTTTTTGGTGTTCAAATATATATATAATTTCTTTAGATTTATTTCAACATTTGGCCATACAAACATCTTAGTGTTTGTGATAGGGAAGCAGCAGATACATTCATTTCGGCAACAGTACTGCTCAGCCTCAGTTCACATATAGACTTAAATGCCATCCCACCTGAGTCAGAAAATCTTCAGAAGTAATAATATACTGATGCCATTTTTTCAATAAGAAGACTTAAGTACCTAAAATAACGCTAGAACAGAAATAACTATTCAGGATCCCCATGTGAAGCACCTTGGATTCCCATGATGCTGCCAAGAGTTCTGCAATTTGCTGTGTTTGAGTTCCTGTGAAATCACAGCTGCTATTAAAGAGAATTTCCTTCAAGTGTTGTCAGTTCAACATGCAGAAGCAATATGTTCTTCTGCATACTCACCCACTGGTGCAATATAATCTTTGTGAAAGACAAGAAGTTTGAAATACTTATCCAAGCTCTAAGTCTACTTCACTTAGATCACTGCCGAAGGCTGGTTTGTTCTGGGTGCTCATTTAGAAACAGACTAAATCCATGCATGCTTTCTGAAGTGTCTTCTGAATAGCTACAGGAAAGTATGTTTTAGATGCTGATGATCAAGTGCAGAAGTAAAGTTACCACCTCTGCATGAAACCTACCCACCTCTTAGGATACATGTCTCAGGAATCACCATCTTATTTACAGTGATATGTTGCAACTGGAATTAGGCACTGAAAGTCCCTCATTTCACAAATGTAACTATTGCAGTGTTGCTCTGCACAGCTGACACCATCCTAACCTTGTCTTCCATAGGCTTTCAAGACTTGGTGGGTATTGGTTACATCTTTCTTAACCTTAGTTGTTAAGAAAACTCCAAGCAACCAACCAACCAACCAACCAACCAACCAACCAACCAACCAACCAGTTCTTACCTCCAAAACAACCAATGCATTATGAGAGAGATCTAGGGATTTCAGGCGACTGATTTTTTTCAGAGAATTTCAAAAAGGAGTAATTTTCTCCTGTCAGAAAGGAGCAAGGATGGCACATCACCTACTTCAGAGCAAAAGGGCAGGCAGGGTGGGGGCATGACTGGGAACATCCATAATCTTAACATATTTATAAGAAAGGCAGGTAATATCTTCTACACATTTTAATACTTAATAGGGCTAATACAAAATGCATAGTGAAGCTATTCTGCAGAATGTCAAGAATTTGGACAACATTTTCAGTATTAAAAACAGGAAACTAATTTCTTGCTGCTGTTTGAGGGGCTTTTTTGGTGTTTTTTAATGGTAGAACTAGTAATATTGATTATATGGTAACCATTGCAAAAGGATGCTAGGAAGAACTATTACGTCTTTCAAATGCCACTTAATATAAAGCCAACACTTGCTCAATACCCTGCATATCCACTCTCCAGGATAAAATAACCTCTATCCTTCCAACTTTTCCTTGAAAACAAGTATTTATAGCAGGTGCATATTATGCAAATTAAATCACTCTCATATACAGGGAGAACACACATCAGGTACACAGATCCGTGTTTGATCTTCCTTAGGAAAGAAGCTACGGAACAATAAAAACTCAGTTTCTAAATATATGAGGGTTTGCCCACAAAGAACATTTTAGATGTGTCATATGAGTCATAAATACACCTTCTTTTTTTTTAATGTAGAGGTAATTTATGAGAGAGAAAGTGGATTGTGTGTTTCCTGGGTTTTGTGGTAGTCTTGGGCCTATCTCTGCTGAACTCTATGACAGTATTTCTATAGGAACAACTATAAAGAAAAGGTATTAATACAGTGCAGGAGGCATCCAGAGTAAAATCTAGCCAGGATACAAGAAACAAAGTACATATTTCTAAACTGGGACCTCCTACTCTCAGTCTGTGTATCTGGCATAGCCTTCACACCTCCCATAATTAAACTCCACATGTAACATTTTTTTTGTGAAGGATTTATAAGCGTTAATGAGCTTAGTTTCCGTATCTAGGAATGCTATTTCCAAGTACCCTGGGATGTCAGAGCATTACGTCATTTTCGAAAACTTTTGGTTTTCAAGCATTGAATTATGAGAAACACTTTGTATTTCACATTACTCAAAGTTCAAGAAACAATTAGAAATTGACTAAAGTATGTCAATGGCACATCTAAATTAAGTTAGCTCTTAAAGCCAGCTGCATGCATCCTGGGCTGCATCAAAAGTGGTGTAGCCAGCAGGTAAAGGGAGGTGATTCATATGCTTTGCTCTGGCGAGATCCCACCTGGGGCATCCAGCTCTGGGGTCCCCAGCAGTGAACAGGCATGGACCCATTGGAGTGATTCCGGAGAAGGGCCACAAAAATTATTAGAGAGGTGGAACATCTCTCCTCTGAAGAAAGACTGAGAGTTGGGGTTGTTCAGCTGGAGAAGAGAAGACTCCGGGGAGAGTTTTTTGTGGCCTTTCTGTACTTAAAGGGAGCTTATAAGAAAAATGGGGACAGACTTTTTAGCAGGGCCTTCTGTGATAGAAAAGGGGGAACAGTTTTAAACTGAAAGAGGGTAGATTCAGACTACATATAAGCAAGAAATTTTTTATGATGAGGGCAGTGAAACACTGGAATAGGTTGCCCAGAAAAGTGGTAGGTGTCCTGTCCCTGGTAACATTAAAGGCCAGGTTGGGCAGGGCTCTGAGCAACCTGGTAAAGTTGAAGATGTCCCTGTTCATTGCGGGGGGGATTGGACTAGATGACCTTTAAAGGTCATCCTTTAAAGGCCCAACCGTGACTATTCTGTGATTCTATAATCCATAATCTACTAATAGAGGTAAAGGGTTACTAATGTCAGCTCAGCCGAAACAAATAGTGACAGCTGCTGCCACTACCTGAAAGTACATAAAAAGGGGATAGGAAACAATGGAAATTCTTATGCAGGAATTCCAAGCCTTCTGGTATATTTAAAGGAGAAAGATAAGGCAACCTGAGGGTTTTTTACCCACAGCCTAAAGTTGGGAAATTTTTAAGTCCCACTCCTCCCATATCGACCTTCCTTCCAGATAAGTTCTCCTGTTGCTTTATTTTGCATTGACTCTGGTAGTAATTTAATAAACTTTCATGGAATAACAAGACAACAAAACCAGAACTATGCAAGAACTTTTTGCTGGATTACCAAGTTGAATTGTTGTACTGCACAAGATAATAAACACCAGAGATGGTGCAAAGTAGAAAGATATAGCACTAGAAATGAGGAAAAGAGAAAGAAGAGCAGTGAGGAAAGACAATAAAAACAAAACACCCCCATACATCAACTACTTATTAATTAACCATATTAAGAAATCAAATTTAAGAGGCTGTTTCTCTCTTCCAGTACTTTTATGTGATATACATACATCTGAATAAGGAGTTACACATTCTGATTTTGCAGAGGTTTGCATCCCTTGAGCACACAAAACAAACTACCACCTAAAATGCAAGATGACAAGGGACTTAATGAATCAGCAAACTGTAGCTATTCTGGTGTATTGTGTACACAGCAACTAAAAATCAGTGTGTTCTTGTGGTGTGTTTGGTTTTTTCCTGGTAACTCCAGACCAGCAAAACACTATCTGCATTTTCTTCTGCTTGGGAGCACGTTTTACTAGCTGCATTTGTAGGCAAAACACAGAACAGTGCTTATGATTAAATATCCAGAGAGAACAGTTATCTGGGGTGCCAAAACCCCAACCCTGAGTTATATGGTCTGCTGACATGAACCACTGCGGTGTCATTTAACAATGCATGAATGGTTGGTCGGGGGAAAGCGAGACCAGTTAAATTTTCCCGTATTACAGTGACTGTGGTCGCACAGGTTCGCAGCGATGGAGAGCCGAGGGAGCACTGGGCTTGCACGTACTCGTCTCTGACTCCGCCCGCTGCGAGGGGCTACGGGCGGGGCACGATCAGCCACGGCCGGTCCCTCCTTCCCTGGTTCCCCCTCCCGCCTCCTCCACGCGCACTCCCCGCGGGCATCCGGGACCTGCGGGGTTGTTCGGGCTCCCCTCCTGTCGCTGCTGCGCTCTGGGCTGGCGGCGGGGCTCCTGCTCCCTGTGCGGAGCGGGGGAAGCGTGTGGGTTCCGGGGGGAGCGCGGAGCCGGGGCCGGGACGGGCGGGAGAGCGCGGCCCTGGTTCCGGGCGGGAAACGTCACCGGTCCGGCTGCGCCTGTGGAGCAGCGGCCTTGGGACTGCCGGGCCCGCCAGCGACCTGCGGCCGGCTGCCAGCCGGTGCGGAATCCCTGCACCTGGCGTCCCTTCGGCACATGTACGTGCCGCACTGCTACCCCTTGTCAACTGTTCATTTGAAATACTTTATTTATTGGTGATGAGAAAGTAATTATATTCTCGTGTGAAATTGCATTATGACGGAAAATAAAATACGTTTTAACTTGATGGCCTTCTTGAATTTTTCTAACTGCTGTGGGGACATTTTGAGCTGTAATATGTGTATAGTCTGTGAATGCAGTTTTTACCAAGTTTCAGTTTAAAACAACAAACATACTCAGGTCTGGTGAACTAGTCCTTAAAGTCCTCTAAACTGTAACCATGTTGCATTACTATCTTCAGCACTGAAAGTGTCTTGTCTTTTTACCTGCCTGTACTGCCAGCCTTTTAAAAAACTGATATAAAGACAAACTCTCTGGAGCACTGATTGTCTAACTGGTTTTATTTCTGTTGATCTTCCCAAAATATTTACATTATGTTGACTATGAATCTGATATATTTCCTTTCAGTATCAATAGGGAGTCTTTTTGTTGGTTTAAAGGGAACTGGATTAATGATAAAGAACAGATAAAAAGTCTGATTCTGAGTAGTGGTGAATTTCCTAAAGAGAAAAGAAACCAAATCTCCTCAAGATCTGATCTTCTCATTATTATCTTCTGCCTTAAGAACTAGTAAGTGTAAAATCTTTGAATTGGGACAGAGGGCCGCGATGTATGTAGTTATGTTAAAAGTGCAGATGAGTTATTACTATATTCCTCTGTAACTTGAAGTGCAGGTTATATAGTGTATCTTTGGCTGTTTATGGTTTCAGGGATGTTAGGAAGAAGGAAGAAAAGAGACTCAAAGGGCAAAGTAGTTGCATTATTAATATCCATCCTTGTGTTAAACATCTGACTTGTGTGCTTTTTTTCTCTTGATTCCTATACATTAAATAGCACCTTTATTTAGATTATACTCATGTCACTTGAAATGCCTGTATAGTGAATCCAAACCCACAGAATCACTGGATATCTTGAGCTGGAAGGAACCCACAACGATCGTCAAGTCCAGCTCCCAACTCCACACAGAGCAGCCTAAAAGTTGAACAGCATGTCAGAGTGCTGTCTGAACACTTGTTGAGTACTGACAGGCTTGGGGCCATGACCACTTCCCTGGGGAGCCTGTGCCACTGCTTGGCCACTCTCGCAGTGACAATCTCTTTTCTAATAGCCAGTCTGAACTTCCCCTGACACAGCTTTATGCCATTTCCTTGCATCCTGTCTCAGTTTCCTAGTGTTCTTTCTGCTTAGTAGGAGATGTTTTTTAAAGATTTTTTCCTTAATTTCATTTTTTATAGTAAACATAATTGTTCCCTATAATATAAGACTTTTTGTAGCTCAAACATCTTACCTTTTTTGTTTAATCTACTTTAGGCTACCTGCCATTCTTTATGTTAGCTGTTTAGGGCCTAATTTTGTCACCATTATAATTTATGGCTGATTGTCCATGTAAGCTTTTTTCAATTCTTGTTCAATTTTTGGAAATTGGATAGTATTTTATTGCTAACAGAATATACTCATCAATCTATTAAAGCCATTATCAGTTACTTTGAGATTAACATGTAATGGTTTTATTTACATTAGGGTGCAAGACAAAAACTCAAGATGAAACTTGAAAAGCAGCAGAGTCAAATAAATACAATTGCCTTTAAAATAACTTCTAAAAGTAGACTCAGGTTTTTTTCATGTTATCATCTTCAAAGCAACCAATCCGACACTTTTTTGCTAGTAGGTCTGGGAAGGAGTTCTTCTCTTTCCTTATGGTCAAGGAAAACTTTCAGAGATTGGATGACAGTTTTAGACCACTGTGTATCCTACCTAAGCCAGGCAGGAGGCTTTTGGCATAGATCTGTCAGTTTTGTCCAGATTTTAGTCTAATGCTATTCTCAATTCAAGTTCTGTAAGTATTAAAGTGGATAAAATAGAGAGAGTGTATTTACTATGTACATTGCCCATTCACCCTAAATTCAGGTGTATTTTGTTCCCATTTTATTCTAACCATATGAATTTTGCCAGGAATGAGAGGAAAAGGTTCTGTAAAATAATGGCTATAAGTGAATATACCAAGTATATTGGATATGGTAGTCATCACCATTTTCCTCTACAGATCTCCTGATTTTCAGCAATACTTGATCATGTAATGTAGCCCATCTGGACTGTGGAAATGCTAATCCAATAACTTTTTTTCATGTTCAATATTTCCATGGTTCATCATAGTAATGGATATGAAGACTAAGAAATTTGCAGATCATGAATATTTTAAAAATTAATATTGTTTAGACATAGAGAGAATAGTAACTTATGTCTACCATTACAGAATTTTGCAATACAAGTTTGTTGAAACAAAAGCTACTCTCACAAGTTTAAAATAGTGTAGTTAGTTCCCAGGGTGCCTTCAACTGGACATTAACCAGGGGAAAATGAAATGTTCCTTTCCCCAAATCTTTTTGGCATCCAAATCCTTTATATTCCTATTAAAAACAAACCCCACTCCATATAAAACTGCTAACAAGTCCCTGCAATAAAACAGTCAAAAGAAGATTTTGAGTAGCTGTTGAAAGTTGCAGTTAGAAAAAACAAGATTCACAAGAAAAGAAAGTGGTTTTATGCAGAGTTTTTGGTTTTTTTTTTTTTGATTGACTCAGAAAAATAAGTCTCCTGCATTTGTGTAGAAATTGCATTCTGCTCATACACTGAAGGGTTAATGTGTCTAATCCATGTTCTGTTCAGTGGGATTTTTTTCATTAATCATAGTTGTACAAATAATTCAGATTTTAAAAGAAATTAATGCTTGTTATTCTGTGAAGGAAGCACAGGGGAAAGTATTTTGATGTTCTGCCAGTGTTCAAAAGTTTCTCTTTAACTATGGTTTTAAGATGATAATGTCTGGGAGTGTTTATATTATCTTTAGTAGGATTTCTCCAACAAATACATACCAGCCAAGGAGAACTCATTATGTTAAAACAGGCACTGTAATGTATTTCTTTGCATTGGGAAGATTTTTTTTTCGTAGTGGAGATGTGTTTTTGCAAGCATACATAGTTCTGAACCAGGTGCTAAATGCTAGATTTTTCAGACCAGTATAGACAATTTCTCTCAGAAATTTTTATTGCAGTCAACATATTATCTACTTTAAATAAGGCAAAAAAAGGAACAGATTAATTATATTGCCAATGAAGAGACTCAAACACAGTACTAGGTACTAGAATTTTCACCATCTGAACATCTCATTCTAATGCCCGTTATCTTAGCCCCAAAACAACTGGTTGTTGGTTGTGCTCACGTTCCCTCTGCTCAGGACAGCTGCTGTTCATGAAGCGCTGATTTCCTATGTGCTTAAGTTTTTGTTCAGCTGTCAAGAATGATGCATAGCTATTAGAAATTAATCTCTGTCTGTTACTCTAACATTCATTTGCAGCTCTCATGGAAGTGTGTACAAGGAAATTTCCGAAGGCATTGCTGGAAGGTGGGACCCAATGGACAATATTTTTTCTCGATGATTGATTTCTTACCTGCTGTTTTTGCTGTTGAAAAATGTGCCCCAAAGAATTTCTTCCTGTGGAAGACCTACAGGAAAACAGTTCTGAATAAAGTAATAGTAAAGCTAGAAGATACACTGTATTCAAGATAAAAGACAACATTTTTCTCTTAAGAGTCTAATTCAGGGGAAAAACTAAGATGATCCTAACCCCAGATTTATTGGCCAGATGAAAAAGAGAGAATTGGAAGATATTGGGTAAGGTTAAAAAGTCTACAGAATGTTTTTGAAAAAATCTGTGGATTGAAAATACTGGCATTAAAACAGCTATAAATGTGTTACCTCAGTTTCAAACTCATTAAAATATTTTCGATCAGACTTTCCATGTTCCAGTAAACAATTACTAGTATGGGTTGCAAAAAGAAAGAAAGATTAAGGACACCTAAAAATATCTGACACTACATAATCATAAAATCATGCTACAAAGTGTAGCAACTATGAGGATTGTGTAAGTGAATGGAATTCACTCTTGTGTCTATTTCTGAGGTTTGCCATACCAGACTAGGAGCCAGTTCTTGCTCTGTGTGAGGCTGTTTCTTGGATGTCATGGAAGGGATCTCTTGCGGCCATGTGCCCAATCCCCATCCCCACCAGTTCAAGGCATGGTTGGCTAAAGCAAGTTCCTCAATACCTTGTCTGGTCATTTCTGAACATCTCCAAGGACAGAAACTCCGTAGCCTCTCTATGCAACCAGATCCAGTGTTTGACCTCACCATAACAATGGGGGTTTTTTTATGTTTAAATGGTATTTCCTGAATTTCAGTTTATGCCCATTGCCTGTTGTCCATCCACTGGATACCACTGAGAAGAGTCTGGCTGCATCTTTATATACTGTGGGATTCTCACTCACCAGGTTTGCAGATGGCACCAAGCTGAGTGGTGCAGTTGATGCAGGAGGGAAGGGATGCCATGCAGAGGTATCCTGACAGGCTGTGAACCTCATGAAATTCAACAAGGCCAAGTCCTACACCTTGGTGTGGGCATTCCCCAATATCAATACAGACTGGAGTATGAAGGGATTGAGAGCAGGTCTGTGGAGAAGGATTTGAGGATAGATACTGGTAGATGAATGTGGAGGGTCCTACCCCAGTCGCCGCCACTGTCAATCACCTCAGCTCCACCTCAGAGGCAGGAGACTCCTCTCTGGAGGAGGACTCAGAAGGTGGAACTGAGGTGTAGGGCCCTCCCCCTCTTCTAGAAAGTTCTGTTCTGTTCAGTTGTTCATTGGTTGTAATGTGTTGTGCCCTCTCCTCAAAAAATTTTATTGGATCCTAGACCCTCAGACCCTCCTCTTCCCTGTTCCCCCATTGGTTGTAACCTCTGACTCCTCCCAGTTCTCGTTCTCCTTAAAACCCCCTGCACAGCCATAGATCCCTGGAGTTCTCCCTCCAACCTTCTCCTTCCTGGATCCCGTCTGCCCTGTTCCATAATAAAGGAGACCATGGGGGAGACCCCCTCCTGCAGCCCTATGCTTCCTTTCGTCTCTTTCTTCGCCACCTGTTTGTGCCTCGCCTGGAGCTGTCCCGCCTCTGCGTGAGCCAGCCCCGCCTCACCGGGACCAAAGCAGCCCCCAGCGCTGTGAGTCCTTGGGCCACTGAGGTCAGCATCCTTGGCTGAGTGTCTTCAAGGACTGCCAGGCAACAGATGAAAACTCAGACATGACTCAGCAATGTGCACTTACAGGCCAGAAAGCCAACCCTATCTTTGTCTGCATGAAAAGCAGCATGGCCAGCAGGATGAGGGGGTGATTCCCCTCAAATCCTGTGGGGATTTCACATGGCCCTGTGAAACCTGATCTCGTGGGTCATATCC
>VWZW01005875.1:2873407-2913475 GCA_013397115.1 Edolisoma coerulescens
CCAACCCAAACCATTCTGTGATTCTATTATTGTATACACCATTCAGATATACATAAACACTTGATAAGATCTCCTTTGAGCCTTCTCTACTGAACTAAACCCCTCTGCTCTGGTTTCATAAGACCCCACTTGAGTACTGCACCTGCTTCTGGAGTCCTCAATACAAGAAAGACATGGATCTGCTTGAGCAGGTCCAGAAGAGGGCATGAAAATTATCAGAGGGAGGATGGAACACCTCTCCTGTGGAAAAAAAAAAAGGGCTGAAAGAAGTTGCTCATCCTGGAGAAGAAAGCGCCCCAGGGAAACCTTATTGTAGCCTTTCAATATATNGTTTAGAGGGGTGGAACCAGGTGATCTTTGAAGTCCCAGCCAACCCAAACCATTCTGTGATTCTATTATTGTATACACCATTCAGATATACATAAACACTTGATAAGATCTCCTTTGAGCCTTCTCTACTGAACTAAACCCCTNACAGGCAGGCAGTAACAAGACAAGGGGCAATGGCTTTAGACTGAAAGAGGGCAGGTTTAGCCTAGATGTTAGGAAGAAATTCTTTACTCCGAGGGTGGTAAAGCACTAGAATAGGTTGCTCACAGAAGTTGTGAATGCCCCGTTGCTGGAAGTGTTTGAGGCCAGATTGGGTGGGGCCCTGTGAAACCTGATCTCGTGGGTCGTATCCCTGCCCATGNCCAGGTGATCTTTGAAGTCCCAGCCAACCCAAACCATTCTGTGATTCTATTATTGTATACACCATTCAGATATACATAAACACTTGATAAGATCTCCTTTGAGCCTTCTCTACTGAACTAAACCCCAGCTCTCTTGGTCTTTCCTCATTTAAGTATCAATATATTTCCCTGACTCAACTGATGCAAGCCTTAATTTCAATAAAAAGGGATGTTTTTGTGGGTCAATTATACAGTGCCAAAAATAATTTAGAGACTTGGGAAGTCATTTCTGAATTCTAAAATATTCTTCCAGTTGCAAAGGCAAGTGTATAGCTTACTGTGTTTTGATTGGTGTCTACAGAGAAAATAATTCTGGAATGTTGGGGACTAATTCTCAGCTCAGATCTGTATTCTCCATTGTGGTGAAGAATGAGTCAAAAATCAAAGTTGGGTGGTTTTTTCCTTTCTTTTTCTTTTTTTTTTTAATTTCTGTGAGTTTTGTGTGCCTAATTCTTCTAAAAATCTCTTAAAAATTTGAATTTCATTATTGAAATCATACAGTAAATTAGAATTCACCAATTTCCATTAAATTCTGACTTCAGTTCTAGTATGTACATATATGTACTTTATATGTATATGTATGTGTAGATGTATGTAAATATAAATCAATAAAACTGTTATATAGTTTCATTGTTATTTTCTGTCTTGAGTTCTCTGGCAATTTCAATTGCCTGCCAGAGATAATACTTTGCTTTGATAACCACTAATGAAATTCTATGTATTTTGATGAATATGAAGTCAGATTTGATTAAATTGATTAAAGGACTGAATACATTTCGAAGAGTGAAGTGTAAATAACCAAAAAGCAGTGGTATAACTGGAGTATTTTAACACATTTTTTCTAAATATTTTTTCTAGATAAAAGCTCAAAGGAGCTGGTTATCCAAATGAGCAGCATACCACAGTTTTTACTCCCTTTTTGAAGTGATTTGACAGAAGCTGTAGGCTGATGAAGGCTATTTATAAGAAACTAAAGCAGGTAATAAAACATTTTCTGCCATATTGCTTCAAGATAGAATGGGAAGGAAAAATATTTCTTATTGAAATTGTGAAATAGGTGGTTAGAAACAAGTGTCACCCTAGAATCAGTCACCATAAAAACACTTAGATCATGTGGTGCTTGTGGCAAGGATTTTCTGTTGCAAATGTAGGAATCTGGACTTGATGACCACTATTCTTCTTTTGAAAAATTGTGACATTTGAAAAGTAAAGTCACATCTATTCTTTTATTTCTTAATTCTCAGTAATAAGGTTTTACAGGTATCCTGTGGTGTGTAACAATCAAGAAATCCAAAGCAGGTACAAATAAATGTTTGTCATTTCTGTTTCTTCATGCACGTTTCACCATTCTACTCTGCAGAACTGCTGCACCTACCAACCAGCAAACACAGACACAGTGATTTGTGAGTAGTGACTGTCTCATTTTCCACGTGAGAGAGTGTTTTTCTGATGTCTGCTCAAGTTGTGTGCTCACATCCAAGCCAATGGGACACCATGTTTAGCTCAGTGTTGACATCATTGCCAGGAGTGTTAATACACTTTGCCTGTCAGCACTGCCTTAACTGAAGCTGTGCAGCGTTAAATCTGTAATCTGAACTCTGAGTGGCATGCTGAATTCAGTGTCTTTTGTTTTGCAAATGAAATAATTTAATACCACTGCATTTAACCTTATGGTGTTTTTGGTTTATTGGGATAATGAATAAAGATCAGGCAGAATTGGACCTTTGTGAGGAAATCTCTAAATGTCCTTAAATGTTGTAGCAAGCAGTGGTGGTTACTCAGCAGATGCTGCTCTTTTGTTCCAGTTAGTTATCAGACAGTGCCATGACAGGACACTCGGTTGTTGGTTTTTTTCCTCAACCAAAACCAAGGTCCTGGTTAAAAATCTGATCAGAGAATGGAAAGTGTATCTTGAAAAATAATTTTTAAAATAATTTTAAAAATCAGATCCATATGTGCAAGACTGACAACTGGAAAATTTCCACTTACAGCCAAAAAAGAAACCAATTTATGAGTGTCATGCAACTAGTAAATAAAGAACTTGATTTCCTTGGGAATACTGTAACATGAGATACTTGAGATACTGCAGCATTTCAGTGTATAAATTTAGATTCCGAGTATCACATGTCAAGTGGAAACACAGGAATGATAGGCAACAGAGCAGCAGTCAGCGCAGCTGTGTGTTTCAGAGTATGAACATGAAAGCAGTTACAATCACTTAGAATTTTAGAAGCAAACTTTAACAACAGTTCTGAAATGGAGCTAAGCTAAATTTCTTTCATTTATACTTTCATGCCTGCAATGTATCTCCATCTAAGCTAACACCCCCTGATAATATTCTTGTAGCAGTTAATATATGCGATAATGTATTGAGAATTTATTTCCAGAAAGGATATTGTACACCAGATCCCTTGCTGGCAGTATAATGTAATTTGTGTATTTTAATAATTTTTCCAGTAGATGGCAGTAGCCGCTTATTGGCTGATAAAATAACACCATCATAGTGTATTATATGAACATACAGCAGTAAAACCCAAATATGTTCCTATGTAGGTACTTAACACACAACCAATCTGTAATTGTGCCTGTTACAAGTGTGTCACCTCTGACATAGCTGAGCATGAAATCTTTTCTGAATATTTTCCTTTTGAATCTGTTGGTTTGCTTAGAAATATGTGATAGTGTAAAACTAATAAAGCTGTCAGAGGGCTACTGAGGGTTATGGACAAATATATCTCAAAGCATGCTTGGTTCTGAGGTCATTGGAGTATGCCTGCATTTGAAAACTCTTGTGGGTTACTCTGAGTTGATGAACTTTACAATGTCTTACATTCAGATTAAAATGCTTTATTGTAAATTATCTGACATTAAATTGTGCTTTTATGATTGGAATTTTACTCAAATAGTATTACAGGTTTTCCTGTGCCAAAATCAGTATGGATGATTCTGCGTTGCGAAACATGTCATGTTGCAAGACTGTCAAAACCTACCACTGTTTTTCTGTTTTGTTTTGCTGCTTCTAGGCTTTCTGTCCATCCATGTTGCCTTTTCTGTCCTCAAGGTATGGTACAGAAATTGTTACTGTGCTGTTTAAACACTGATCTGAAGACTTTTATGTGGTTGTGCCTAATCCATAAGGAGTTCACAAACCAAAGCTCTTGGTGCTTCATCTGCCATATATGATGTTGGATGGAGTTACATTCTGAGAAGCTTGGAAAGAAGACTTTTTTTCACCAGAATGACCTGTATTATTTTAACTGATCTGCAGTTGTATAAACAATCACCATTATACAGATGAACGAATACATGGGATTAAATCTGGTTTTGCCAAATATCTCGTAAGTAGATTTTGGACAAGAATTACAATGATCTGGTGTTTTTACAAAAAGCTTGATGATATCTTGTTAACTGGACTTTGGCAGTCTCAATAACACAAACGCAAGAATGTCGTGTCAGACAATCTCAGAAACCCCTAAAGAGACATGGGGAGCTAGAAGACCCTGGAAAACACTGAAGAACTGACCTGAACTACAAGCAGAGGACAAAATGAATGCATAGGGTCAAATCCAGTAAATAGAAATTGATACAATGGTATTAGACTTCAGCGTAAGAGGGTAGGGAGGTTTAAATAGCTTAATGGCACTAACACATTTTTCCAGCCTTTTTTTTCATGGATTAAGCGCATTTCCTACTACCTTGCCTGCATCCTGGCTTCTGTTCAGCTGTCTTGCACACTACCTGTAAGCACAGTGTCCCACTGTCTGGGATCATGGTGCTTCATCTCTTCCTTTCTGCCGAGCTGACTCTGATTCTCTGAGAAGGGTATTACGCAGGTGATAGTTTTAAAGACAGACGTACAGGGAAGGGTGAGTGATATCTTTGAGAGGATCAAAGAGCACACATAAGTCTCAGCTTTTCACTAATACACTGTCAATATGTGTCTTCACAATATTCACCGGAACATCCAGTTTATCAGTTGTCGTTAATTTCTCTGGGTTGGCAGGGCAACTAGTTTCTACTGTGAAGCTTCATATCTCACCTGGGGTGTAGCTATGCATGTGAGGAAGGTAACTTTTTCGCCTTTTTGCCTTATAGCTCTAATGCCATGAAAAAGAAAGGGTGGGGAGAGGGAAGGGGTAATGAATGATGATGTGAAGGCAAACAACTTCTTAACATATGTACTAAAGTGGTCACTTGAATCTACATAGTGCTATGAAAGCCTAGGACAAGATTTTTATAAGATAAGTTAATTTTTTGGTATTGCTTTCTCATGCATAAAAGACATTTTCTTCTTACTGTTTTGGATCACTGATCCTCCTTTTATTTCATCATCATAACATATTCAAAGACTCTGAAATAACATGGGAACTTCAACCTTGTTAAAAGATCTGTATTACAAACTATGCATGAATGTGCAGAAAAATAACATTAAATGTGATAACACTTATCAAATCTGATTAAACTATGATAAACAGTACACTGAGCTAAGAAGGCATCTAGCATTCCTAAGACATGTCTTCTATGAAAAAAAAGTATACTGAGGAAAAGCTGAAATTAGTGTGTGAGTACAAAATATTCCTCATTGTTTGATTCTGTCTCATTTTACTGAGATCTCCTTTCTGACTTACCAGGCTTGCTTTTCTCCTACTCCCCTTGCAAGGTTCTTTCTTATTTGCCCTCCTGAACTTCTGCAAAACACATCCAGCAGCAATAAAAGGGAACATGTTTGGGGTTTTTTTTGCCTCTGGAATCTTGGTCTTTCAGTCTTGTAGATGTGGCACTGTATTATGTCTTGTTCTTTCCTATATATCTCATTACTGTAGGTGAATTTTTGCATATGCAGACCAAACACTGGCATACCACAGAGGAAGATTTTTCTCTGTTTATGAACCTTGGGGTATAGAGTTAAAAAAAACCCCAAACATTTTGACAATCAATAGACTTCTTTGATTTTGAGAATGTCAGCTCTGTAAAATGATTTGTTTCTCACCGAGCCTGAAGCCACTGCCTTCCATTGCAGGTCATCCTGATTCATGAGTTACTCTCCACTTTGTATATGTTGGCAACAACTACCTGTGTTCATCATAATTTGCTCCCAACTTCCTGACTTCACTATGAAAAGGAAATAGGGTAATAGAACCAAGGTGGCAATAAGACCAATGTCATTTGCTAATGACAGAGGAGCTTCAAGGTTGAATGAATTTATAAGAGTTTGTTGGGCCCTCTGGGCAGTGGGAGTGTGTGCAACAAGCTTTGGACAAACCAAGTCAGACAACAAAAAATGGGTAGAGTCCAGCACAATGGTCACAGACATATCGCACAGTGTCCTGCTCCATCTGCTGTGATAAGTATGACAGAGGCAAGGTGGGTCACTGGTGAGCAGCATCCTGTAACAGGTCATTTCCCTGTGGACACTGCAATTGTAAAGGCAAAGTCTGGCTTTGGACCAATTACATACCTTTGACTCCTGAACAGTGACCAGCTGTCCCACTCTCATAGGTAACTTTCACATCTCCAGCAAACATGGATCACTCCTACTATTTCAGGCACACTGCTGAAGATTGCTTCTCTGAGTGGAGAGAGAGAAAAGAGGTAGAAAAATTGTGCTGGCCTCACCTCGAACTCTCCTTGCACCTGCTCAAATCAGGCCTGTCAAAAGCAAAAGTTCTCCTAGGCAAGACCTGGCAACCTGCCCAAGATGTCAAAATGATTTGCTGTGACCCTGCTCTATGACAACTCAATCAGTACTAAGGTCCTGTGCAACTTGCAGTCTGGATGAATATTGCAGTGTCAATGACATATTTCTAGTGAACACTGTATCTTTCAAGTTGTTGTTGGACTAAAAATATGACAGGTTGTTGGCTTCTAGACTAGTCCTTTCACACAAATTCTACACAGTTGGCTGTCTGACCTTCCTGACACTGGCAGGTCAAGTTCCTGAAACACAAAGAGGACTTAAACTTTGGCAGACACCAAGAAGTTATCCACTGCCACGACAGACTGACCTTTCCCACTCTAGGTAAGTGTTTATGTCATGTGCATACACATCTTGATTTCCTGGAAGGAATACTAAGAATACATGTAAACTCTGTTGAAATGCACTGCTTGTTCTGGAGATGATAGCATTTCTCTAGGTGTATAAATCCATGCTTTTTGTGTAAATCACTTAGCTGCTGAGATAAGCAAGTAGGTTACTACTCCCAAGCAGGAGTAGTTGGCTCTTAGTGGTCAGCTAACTCTTGTTGCTATTTACAGACTCTAAAATCTGTTTACGGAGCTGTTTGTATGAACACTCCCTATCCTTTTCATTCGTACTTTTTATCCTGATCCCACCTGAGCTTGTTTTACTGTGAGCTTTACACTCAATGTGGAGTATGTGAACAAACGTACTACTCCAGGGAAGACAGAATTTCTTATTTTCCAAAGATTGGCTGATAAATATCACTTAGTTTGAATCAGAATTTAAAATTCTGCCACACTGCAGGAATAGGATAAGTGCAAAAATGCCATAAAAGTGTTTCATTATACAGTAATTTGAAGAATTCATTCTGGTTCTTTTTCTTTGCCCTCAAAAAAAAATTATTTGCCATTTTATGGCAGCTCTGAGTAGTTTTAAGCTATAAAAAGATGGGTTATTCCTAAATGTCGCAAGTCAAGCAGACAAGGCAGAAGGACAGCTTGGCTGAACACGGATCTTGGAAAAAAGACAGAAAAGAAAGATTATGTCCAGCAGAAGCAAGGTCAGGTGACATGGGAAGAATACAGAGATATTACTTGCCAGTGTAGGGAGAAAATTTGTGTGGCCAAGGCTCGGTTAGAGATGAAGCTGGCAAGAACTGTGGAGGGGCAATAAAAAGAGGTTTTTTTCAAAAAAGTTAATGGCAAAAGAGAGTTACAGCCGATTACAGGATGAAGATGGTCATCTCACAAACAGGGACAGAGACAAATGGAAGTGTTTAACGCATTCTTTGCTTCTGTCTTCAACACAGCCCAGGAGTTTGACTCGATGACCCTGATGTTCCCTTCCAACTCAGCATATTCTGTGATTATGTTATTTCTGTCATTCTGTGTATCCACCTAGCCCCAAGGTGTGGAAACATGAACAGCTAGCAGCAAAAGTCTTTACAGTGTTTTTCAGTTTTTTTCTAATGTATTTTAAGATGAGGAAAGGGCATGAACATACCAGAGTGCTATGGGGCATAACTAGCAAATATTTGTGATTTGTGAGTGATTGTGAGGCAGACAAGCGTCCTGTGATGAATCTAGATTCTCAGTATAGTCTGCTGCTACCTGCTATAGCATGTCTCAGTAGATGGAAGCCCTCAGTATTGAACAACACATATGTGTTAATTGTGCTATTTACTGTCACATAGTTCTTTAAAAACCCAATCAGACACATTGGGACCAGCGTGAAGAGTAATTAAGATGGTATTGTTCCTCCTTCATTGTCATGAACTCTGGAGGTGCTTGACGTTGGGCCAGGAAACTGATAATTCCTAAGGCAGAGCAGCTGTTTTGTTCCTATAGTCCTTGCAAATGGATCTAGAGCCTATCTAATAATTTTTTTTTCTTGACCACAGAGAAATCACTTGGGATAGTTCAGAGATCAGCATTATCATTCAGGACTGTGCCATTCAATTTGAATGCAGATTCAGCAGGTGCTAAACAAGTGAAAACAGCTCAGCTGACAGCAGTTGCAGACTTAATGAAATGACAGGTGGGAAAAACGAGCATTTGTCTCAGTTAAAAAATATATTTCACTAATCAGATAAAATAACTGTGAGGGCATGGTCTTTAGTCAGAAAAGAAACAACTGAGACAAGTTTCAGGCAAATGCTGACTCCTGAAACAATAGATTTTTCAGCTATGTAGACAAGTCACTAACTTGTATCCTTTCAGGAATTAAGGAAAATTCCTGCTTTTGTTTTTTCACCAGTAGAGCAAAAGGTTATTTTATTTAAAAGGAAAAAAAACCATTGAACTAGTGTTCAACTCAGCTAGTTGAGTAATTCACTTAGTTTGTGAAATCAAAAAGCAGCCAAGGACTTCTGATTGAGCAGTAAACTAGGGCTTTTCTTTAATTGTAAGACTCACATGTTCACAATGGTGCAACACTGATTGGAACTACATTAGGATTTAAAGATGGTCTCTCTCTATCTCTATGTGGATGTGAAATGTAATATTTTTAGTTTTGTGTAACCAAAGATCTTTGTTTAGCAAAATCTTTTTTTTTAGCAAGATCATAATTACAGAAATGCTAAACAAACCTGGTATCCGAGTTTTTCATGAGAACATGAGATTTTGACCTTTATTTTTCCATCCTTCAACAAGAAGCAGAGCCTTATGAGCATTTCTCTGTGTCAGATGTCTCATTTTGAATCAGAACTTCTAGATTTGGTACTCTGAGCAGAAGAGATCTAGACATCTCTCCTTGTAGAAACTTGGGATCCTAATGGAAACATTTCACTCACAATGAGATTTGATGAATTGCAGTGTTGGAAATTTGTTGGTCATCTGCAGCCAGAAGCCATGAGATTTGGGGAAAGGGGTAACTGATAAGCCATCTTTGCTAAATAAGGTTCTTCCCTACTATGCTGTTATATTATAAAATCATGTATTTCAGGAAGTTCTCATTCCCATTTACTAAAAGGCCTCCTGAAGTATACAATTCAGTTCCATTTAATGTGTTTAGCTAGCTTGAAAAATAATGCATTTTTAAACTTCCATGTGAACTGCATTTAATCGTTGCCAAGTCTGCACAGACCAGCTCCTGCTGATCTGAGGGTTTCATTGCAAGCTGTATGAATTGTTACAGGATACTCTCTTGAGACCACAGTGTATGTTGATTAAAATATCAAAATGAATATGTTCTTACATTCTAGTATCAGAAATATAATTTACTGATGTCTAGTAAGACAACTGACAGCACATTCAATGATTCAGACAGTAAAACCAAGATTGTCCCTGCTCCAGAGTTTAATACTTTCAAAAAGAAAATACATAAATATTAGTAACAGGGAACTGCTGTTGTACAAACACTGTTATAACCTCTGCAGCAACTAAGAGGTGGGAAGCACTTAGGATTTTACTCACATGTGCACATACAGATACAGGCACATCCCCTTGTATAAGAGTCTAAACGTCCTAAGAATTCTTGCATTTTTGGCTCAATTTGTTTCAGATACAGCTTTGAATACCCCACCTAACTTGCGGGAAATCCTTTCTCTGTGTTTACAGATGGGGTTTTTTGTGTTTACATCGTGCAAACCGAGAACAATGGTGGCTTTTTTTAAAATTCTTTTTATCTCTTGGAATTGTTAGAGGTCCCACAGCTCTGCTGTCACTAGGTCACTTAGATAGTTTAGCTTTTCCCAGTTGTATGTACTGTAACAGAGCACCTCTGCTTCCATACTTAAGGTCAGACTTCAAAGGATTCATCTAGTTCTTAAAGCTGGCTGAAGCATTGAATTTGTATAGAAAAAGTAAAAAACAATTTCCTGTTCTAGACACAGTTTTTCAGCTGATATAACTTTACCAAAATACCTTGGCTTGCTTTGCTAAGGTGCATAGTAATTGCAGAAGGATGTGATTTCACTTGCATTTGGTGACACGGTTTCCCGTCACGTGTCCTGCAGTAAGTTAAATAACAGGGTCATGCTTCTGCATTGGTAGCACATGGCTTAAGACGACAGACACAGCCTGGTTGCAGCCATCCCCCCTTAGGACCTGTAGTTTCATAAGCAATGACTGGGACAGGGAGTAGGGTGGTCTGCTCTCAGCTCAGTTTTTGATGTAGCCAGTGAATTTAGGCAATCTTCTTTGTGTCATTGTATCTTGATTTGCAAATGATAATGATTTAGACCTCTTTCCACAGCATATTAAAAAATTCCATGTAAGAATTATTGTAAGAGTGTTGTTCAGTTTCTCTTTTTATAAAAACGCAGGGTCGAAGTAGCCGCATCATGGCAATCACAGACATTTTTTATCCCAGGGAATTTATGTTAAATAAAATACACACATAGGTAGAGACAGAAACATATCACTCAGACACCTAGATTCTTTATTGATCACTTTTTAAAATTTTGATTTTTAATTGGATTGTAATGTGAATTTGGCTAAAAGATGATGTGATACGTACAGATGATGAGTGCGAAAATGCTTCTATTCCGAAGAGCTTATCATTTATACAAGAACATTTAGAAGTCATGGCATACATATAACCTTGCAAGAAATAATTTGTTTAAGTTTAAAAAAACTATTTATTGCTCAAGCTCAAAAAAATTATTTATTGCCAGTAGTTATTTGTGTAGTGTTAGAACCTGAATCATGAAACAGAACTTCAAATTCTTGTTCATTCATGTGTTGGTGAGCAGTATTGTGCAATTCATCTAGGAACATGGAAAGTGATCTTAAAAACTTTCTAAACTATTAGGTCTTACTAGAAGGTAACTCACGTACTTTCTAGAAAAGTCCAAAGAAATAGCTGGGGAGCAAATGTGTAAAGATGACCCATGTCTTTTGCTTGTACTTCAGTTTAATTATGAGAGAAAAGCATCCTTCTGAGAGATGGTATTTAAAATATATGAACATAATATACATTATTTCTACTGCATAAAACAGTAACTTAGTAAATGCTGCTGCTAAGTTCCTTAAACCTAATGTGACACCTGAGTTATGTCTTCGCTTGTGTGTTAGTGCCTGGCAAGTATTTTTCCTTTGTTGATGCATTTCCTTTTAGACATGATATTATGGGGGTTTGAGTATGTCTTAACCAGTTTTGAATCTGGTCTGTTGTTTCTGACATGTTATTTTTCCTTTTGTGTAGCACCTCCTAAGTGTACTTGATAGACCCAAAACCTGGGGTCTGGTGTGGTTTTCCTGGTGTTTCTGTTGTTTTTTCAATTCTTCATCACAGAGTTTGCAACAATGCTAAATAGTAGTGAAGAGATGTAAACCTGTATTAACTTGGCAATTTCACATGGAACTATTCTGTTATCAGGTGTTTAAAACCCTATAAGTCACTTTACACATCTAAATATGAAGCTATTGATGGACTGGAATTCCATAGACCTGAAAGTCCATGCTACAGGACTTCACAGGATAATGCATTCTGAAAAGAAACAAAATAGGTGTTGGGGTTAGCTACCTGTTCTGTGCATACGTCTTTGAATGTTCTTAGTGTGAATTCCTGCTAATATACAGCATGTTTAATATGCAGTAAAAGCAGTAACAGTATCTCTGTTTTCAACTTCTTGTGAGTTTTTGTATCCTGTACATGATGCTTTTTTGCAACACAGACTATCGAGATTTCTCTCCAGTTGGACATAGTAAAATATCCTTTGCTAGATATTCTATCAAAGTTTCCAAGTGTTTTTTTTCAATGAGCAGTGGGCCCCTTTTTTGAGATTTTACTCAACAGTTCTGTCAGCTTTAATGGTAGGGCAGCTGCTTTAAAATTACCTGTCTCCTTTTGCTTCTCTGTTAATCAGTTTCTTGATTATAGTCTATATCTCTCATATTTCCACTGGACTGATGGTTCATGTATTTTACCAAAACCAAATAATGTGCTGAGCTAGTGGACTGTTAGAACTCCTTTGAAATGCTGTGCCCATCCACTTATCTGCTTTATCTCAATTATGAATAAGTTAACGCTGACTGAATAATTGGGTATTACCAATAAATACGTGCAACATGACCTCCCTCACGGCTTACGAGTCCCTGACTCCCTTAGGACTCTTTTAAGTGCTTGGGTTATACTGCCTCAAACAGCAAACAGAGGTGAACTTGCAACATGGTGCTTTCTATGGTGTGCTTAATAAATGGCTCATTACGTGAGCAATAGACTCACCCAGATAACGGTGCAGTACAATGGAACCTTACTTGGACAGTAAAGCAGATCCTTCTGTCCAAAGCCTGAAACTTTGGATATGTCTCCATCACAGATGGCAGCTTTACACATAAAGCTGGAGCTAGTTCTGGGTAAGCTAGTGTGTCTACAGAGGGCAGCTCAGTGCCATACGAAAAATACAAGCCGTGACTGACAACAGCTCAGACTCCACTTGCACAAGAGCAGAGCTCTACACTGAGGTAGCCACAATGCTGACCCCTTGGCTAACCAGTTTTCAGTTAGATATCTTGGAAAGTCTGTTCCCTGTGCTGCAGAGAGGTATTTTATACTGCAATGGTTATATATTGTATCATCTTGGTTTTTTGAACATATATATCAGAAGTATGTGGGATACAAGTGTAAAACTTCCCTAACTAATCCAAATCTGCTTGTAATTTCAGACTTCAAATATTTCCTGGAATGCATCTCTTAAGGAACATGCTTCTTCATTTCAATGCTGGTAAATAAGTAATTATTTTTCTTCCCCAGAAACAGCATGGAGCCAGCTATCACAATCCTGGAAGGGCAGAGCCTGCCTCAATTTTACTAAGGTTGCAACCTGCTATCTCCTCAGTGCTCAGCACAGGTCTGTTCTCTGCTCTTTGCCCTGAAAATAGTACTGTAGTTGTGCTATACTCTGACATATATAGCACTTAAAAGATACAAAGGGTTGACCTTGACCTCAAGCCCTTAGAGAGAATTGAGCTTTAAGAAGTCACCTAAGGGAAGGTAAAAGAAGAATTCTAGCCCATTATCTTTTTTTTGAAAATTTTGTTATCAATATTTCAGGAGACACACTTACTGAATATCTTTCTAACTGTTGTATTTTACGTGCATTTATTTAATAAGCCAAGGGAGCTGATGGGTGCTTTGATGGTTTTGTTTAACTCTGCTTCTCTGTATTGAATATTTATTTTGACAGTGTCTCCCATTAACAATAAAACCCCTTTCCCTCTGCTTTTCCCCTAAGCTCTTTGTAATCAGCACAAATAACTGCAAGTTCTTTCCCATTTTTCAGGAAAAAATTACTGATACAGTAATGATGAAGTGTATTAAAAAATAAACTGGCAATGATTGACTTGCATGCTGTTGGCACTTGTTATAAAAGAAAAAGAAACAAATTCTATCCAAATCTAGACAAGATTTTTTAATATGAAAACTATGTAGCCATGATATGTGATAATAAAATCAACAGCAACACAGTGCCTTGCTCCAGTAATAACTTTGCCTACAATAAGAAGTTCAGTAATAGTAAGTTTTTGTGGGGAGTGTGTGTGTGTATATGTGTGTGTGTAAACTGGTGTCACCTTGCAGCTGAGATCTCTGTCTCTGTGCTCTCAGTTGTGTAGTTGACTCTTCCCAGCTTTTGGCACTATTTCTCTGCTCACATGCTAAGATGACTCAATTCGCTAACCGAGCAAAAATATGTGTGTGTTTAGCTTGAATAAGTTCACAATGCAAGTAGACAAGTGTCAGAGTTAACAGAAGGTGAAAACAGTGTTTCATTAGACAAGGAAGATGGAGGAAAGAAGAAGTGGGGTCTCTCCTTTTGAGTGCTGAAAAAAAATTAATTTGGCTCCCTGTAAAAAACCCCGTATTTAGCTATACAAGTAAACTGCAAGTACAGTGATTATTCTGCAGAGACAATAGAGAGCATGTTCTAATGTGTGTTTCTCATTTCTTTAATTTGTGTGCTCTAGAATTTATAAAACAAATTTGGAGAATGGCGCAGTCGTTATTAAGAACAGACCAGTTTGAATGCAGCTCTTCTTCTGGAGAAAAGTTACACATAACTGTTCAGTTATTATGGTTAAAATGCTGTATTTTCATGTACATCTAATATATATAGCAATGCAAGTATTGCACTCACCAACACCAACTGGTAATGAAAATAGGCATGAATTAAATGCCATTAGGCTGCATATTGCTGAACTCTGTTTCTAAAGAGTAAATACAGTTTGCCAGAATAAAGAAAGAATGTCTGCTGGAGTCCCACTTCTAAAAATGATCTCCAGAACTTTTGTTTTTAATATTTTTCACAAATCACTTTCATGTCTGAAGTAGAGAAATACGTAGACCTTTCTTTCAGTAGCCCTACCACTGACAGCAGAATATTGATCAGAAAATTCTGTCTAAACCGCGTGTGACTGTTCACTCAAATCTTGCTCAAATTTTGGCTGTCACACAGCTCATGCTAAGGCCATGCTGGGAGCATTGCCATTAGCTAAAACGAGGGCAACATGTAGGCAGGGTGTGATTGGGCAGAAATGGCTAAAGGTCATTGTGCAGCCACTATCACCCACAGCTTGTGATCTCCTGCAGAATCCTTGCATTAGCAGTTGTCTGGAAGATTCCTCAGAATCCAGTAAAAATGGATGCAAATAGATCAGAGTTCCAAACTGGAAGGTATAAATACATCAGCTTACCCCCTAAAAATTTGAGGTGGATCCAGCAGCAACTGACTCCCAAAGTTTTCTTGGTGGAATACAGGGAGTGCCTGCATCATGGGGAAGGAGGAAGGATGAGCATTCTCACCATCAGCTAGGTAACTACTTTGTTCATAGGTGCATGAGTTACAAGTTATGATTTAGAGAACATCTGAGTTAGAAACCTCATTAATTAAGTAATGAATTAGTGAATTCCTGGGTTATACTATCCTATACAAATGGGATTGAGCCCTTGTTTGTCATGTTTATTAATTTTCTTTCATGATGAACTCATAATGTTTGTTTTACAGAGTACGTTTTCCCATGCATGTGAGAGATCCAGACAGACAGTGGCAGATGACCTAAGAACAACTCTGGGACATTTGGCCTTACTTTAGAAAAATCACTAGCAAGTGAGGAAGAGCAGGCAGATGTTGCAGAGGGATGGAAATTTAGGTTGAAATGTGCTGGACAGATCTGTTTGAGCCTGACCAAGTCCCACTGTGTACTAGTGTGATATTGTGTCCTGTAGGGCAGATAGCCAAGTAAGACTATACGGAACACTGCTATTTCCATCAGTGGAATTACAGGTCAAATTCCAATACTTCCAGGTAAATCCCTTTAGGAACAGCATGTCTGGAAATTCAGAAATATAAATTTAGCAAAGATTTTTTTAAGTCATCTTATCTTTAAAACACTAAGATGCACTTCGTCCTAGTCTGATTTCACTTTCTGTGTGAGCCCAGATTCTCAGTATGTTAGATCAGAAAACTCGGCGGCAGGTGGAGATGGTATGGGGTATCGCAACCTTCTGAAAGCGTCTCCAACACGGAGCCATTTGGTGGCCACCTCCCACGCACATAATCACACTCATGCCAGATGGTACTTGCAACAGGTCGACTGCAAGGAGCTGGGAAGGGTCCTTCATACGGGGTTCCACAGGAGAGGTTTTAATTCAGCCACATATGTGAAGGGGACCAGGAATGACAAACCAGGAGCAATGGGGGACCCAGACTGATATATGGGGTTGAGGAACCAATTGTCTGAGGTCCAGGGGGCGGTACAGAGGTGTGGCCAGGGTACAGGGGCTAATAGGGAAACAATGGGGGAGTGGCGAGGGAATAAAGGCCCAGGAGGGAGTGGGGAAGGGAGAACTTTCTGGGGCAGGGACATATAAGGAAGAAAGGGGCAGGGGGGGCCAACGGTCTAGCTGGGGGAACAGAACCAGGGTACATGAGCATAATGAAGCAAAGACTCTTAGGAGAAGCCGTTTCGTTCTCCCTAACTTTCTAAGGGGGTGTCACAGGCCACCACAAGAAAAAAATCTCTTCCCAGAAAGACTTTACTTCCTTTATCACCACTTTAATTTGCCATCCCATTGATTCTCAAGCGTAGTCCTTCATGGAGACATCAAGCTTCACTGCAGTGTGACAACTGTCAGCAATATAGCACGTTAATTGTTGCAGACAGCCTAATACATAAATTCAGCATAAAATACAACCTGATATTTATAATTTTATTCAGTCTTTTCCCCCTTCTGGCCTAACCTCTTCTACTCCAAGCCATTTTTCATAGTGTAAGTGTAGCTATAGGTGCTTCCCCAAAGCACTATATTCAACACTGAGAACACTCAGTGTTGAATTATTTTTATTATTATCCAAACTTACGTACTTCAGGTATTTAAACTTAAAACCTCCCCTACAAAAAACGGTAGAGTGATTATAGCTTGACAATATGTTTTCCCTTATACACCTCTGTAAGGGAGGAGTTTTAAAGCAGAACAATGATGGTTGGAGTTTGACATCTGCTCCTCCCAAGATGGCAAATAAATAAAGAAAATTCTGTCTTACTGGAATTTGAACAGGGGTATGATGATTTACCTAATGGAAGAATCTTGGTTTCAAGGTTACCAGTCCATTGTGTACTATCAGATCAGGCAAAGTTTAATATACTACTTCCTGTTATGCACCAAGTCTGGTATGGGGAAAGAATTTATGTGCTTGTAGAAAGACAAATAAATGGAAGAACATCCCACTCATCCAGATGTACTTTTGGTACCTAGATTTATATCTGAAATGAATTAGACACCAAAATAAAGACTGTTTTGTACTTTTTTCTGGTCACTGATATGTACATAATAAAAGGAGTGCTAGTGAGTCCAGATGATGGCCATGAAGATGATCAGAGGCCTGGAGCAGCTCGCCTAAAAAAACAGGCTGAGAGAAATGGGGTTGTTCAGCCCTGAGAAATCTCCAGAGAGAGGTTAGATCAGCCTTTCATTATGTAAAGGGGGCTACAAGAAAGCTGGAGAGTGACTTTTTCCTCATATTAGAAAGAAATTATTTCCTGTGAGGATAGTGAGGCACTGGAATATGTTATCCAGAGAAGCTGTGGTTGCCCCTCTCTGGAAGTGTTCAAGGTCATGTTGGATGCAACTCTGAGCAATCTGGTCTAGTGGAAGGTGTCCCTGCCCATGGCAGAGGGGTTGGAATAAGGTGATTTTTAAGGTCCCTTCCAACCCAAACCATTCCATGATTCTATATTGCACACAGATTAAAATAGTAATGTATTTTATACATTTTGCATTCAGAAAGGAGTCATATACCCATGTTTTACTTCAGAAATTCAAGTTTCAGAACTGGATGAATTGAAGGTGCATTTCTTAAGAATGGTCCTACTCCAGATATGCCCAGGCTTACGAGTTCCCCAACTTCACCTAAGTTGGTAAGCTCTTGAAAATAAATAACAAAAGGTGTCCTTCCTTGATTGTTGTTAATGGAAATCAGCTCTCTACAGAAAAATTACTAGATTTTAAATTACCTAATTATAAAACCTGTCCTCACCTATTGGTTACAAATAATTTTTGTAACTATTATACATACATAATGTTCCATAACTGTTGCAATGCCATAGTGCTACTGGTTATCCGGTTGCCATGAAGTCTGTATGACAGGTAGGACAACAGTTTCAATCAATCTAAAGCATATTTTGTTCTGGTACAAATATGAACATATATATGACTAAACTATGCCAGATTTATTCATACCAGTGAATTCTATTCCTTTTATAGATTTAGAAGGAAATTAAATTGTAATATCAGACCATATATTTTTCCATGTGCTATTTGGTTAAAACTTCAATGCATCCCGCCATATAGTACTTGAGATTTCATGCCCCCTCTTCATTATTTAGCTCATCAGCTATTTTCAAGTTTCAAAGGATAAGAACAAGATAAGGAAGAGAATTAAAAGGAACAACAGAAAGAACAAGGAAGGCCTAAATCCTTATGCGTAATTGTAAGAGTGAGTGAACACAGTGCATCTTGAAGGGAGCCACACCTAGATGGGACAAGATCAGTATTCCAAAATTTCAGAAGCTACTTGGGTTTTAAAAAGAATCCTAGAATAATTTGGGTTGGAAGTGACCTTGAGAATCATCTAGTTCCATACTCCCTGCCATGGACAGGGACACCTTCCACCAAACCAGGTTGCCTCAAACACTTCCAGGGATAAGGCATTTGCAATTTCTCTGGGCAGCATATTCCAGTGCTTTACCACCCCTCACAGCAAAGAATTTCTTCCTAATATCCAGTCCAAATTTACCTTCCTTCAGTTCAAAGCCATCACCTGACAGTGGTTTCCTCACATGGGACACCACTTGATTGTGGGCTAAAACCAACTGTCAGTCCAGAGCTACAAAGGAGGCTGCTATCACCTAAAGCTGCTTCACTCCTGCTTGCTTTCTCAGTGCCAATAGTCTAGTCTCTCCTCTTATGAGCTACCTCCCCGAGGGTCAGCTGGTCTCTGGTCTTTAGTAGAAACACCTGGCTCAGCACAGCTGTAACTCATCCAGGTCAAGACTGCCTACAGCCCATTCCTGTTCTCCTACAATTTCCCCTTTTTTACTTTTCAACCACAGGTATCGTGTTTACTATCTTCCACAGGGCTCTCTGTAGACAAGACAACAAATACAGCACAAGCATTTCCTGTGCAGTTTCCACCAATTCTTAAATGTACTTCGAAATCTTTTATCATCCTTCAAGTCTATACAGCACATACCTTCAAAATCAAAGTCTTAAATCTATGCAGCGCACACCATCAGAATCTTAAATCCATACAGCACATACCAGAATCTTAAATACAAGACATACCAGAATCTTAAACCTATACAGCACATATCATCAAAATCTTTTTTCACAGCCATGCCCATGGGCTAATAACAAAAAATCAATAGCTACCTCTCTTCCGTAATATTCTCAACAGAATGTTAAAACCAGATTTTTCCTTTTCTGATCTTTAAGTCCCCATATTTATGTTCCCAGCTGCTCACCTTGGGTCAGGTGTCTCTTAGGCTCTTTATTCTCTGCCTGTATTGCTTGACTGGGCTCCACTTCCAGCTGCTCTATATTTGAGTCCCCATATATATGTTCCCAGCCACTCACCTTAGGCCAGGTGTCTCTTTCTACTTTGTAGATCATCCAGACTTCTAAGCTCTTGTTCCACTTATCTTGCTTGACTGGGCTCCACTGCCGGCTGCTCTTAGGTCCACAGTCACAATCCCATCACATTGGGGTCACCATTTCACGGTGGTCTTCTCACACGGGGCAGCATTTGATGGTGGGCTAAAAACTAACTCTCAGTCCAGAGCTACAAAGGAGGCTGCTATCACCTAAAGCTGCTTCACTCCTGCTTGCTTGTGTGCGTTCATGCTTGCTCAGTAGTAGTTGTGCTGCTTCAGTCCTGCTTGCTTTCTTAGTAGTAGTTGTCTATGCTCCTCTCCTCTTATGAGCTATCTCCCCAAGGGTCAGCTGGTCTCTGGTCTTCAGTAGAAACACCTGGTTCAGCACAGCTGTAACTCATCAAGGTCAAGACTGCTTACAGCCCATTCCTGTTCTCCTACAATCACCCCATGTCCTATCATTATCCCCTTGTAAAAAAGTCCCTTTCCAGACTTCTTGTAGGCCCCGTTGAGGCACTGGAAGGCTGCCACAAGCTCTCCCTGAAGCCTTCTCTTCTACAGGCTGAAATTCTCTCAGCCTTTCTTCATTGGAGAGGTGTTCTGTCCCTGTGGTCATCTTTGTGGCCTTCCTCTGGACTCACTCCAATATGTCCATGTCTTTTCTCTTCTGAGGGCCCCAGAGCTGAAGGCAATATTCCAAGTGGGCTATCATAAGAGACTGGAAGCAATGATAGTTATGAATCCTGTTGTATTTGGGCCAAATTTTGCCCAGGAACACATTCTGCAAGTCTATAAAGGAATTGCAGTTCAGGAGAATGAGAAACTCTAAAACTAGAGGCAGGTGTTGAGTTCTAACAAAACTCATTGTAATAGGAACAAGTCAGAGAAGCAAGTTCTTTAGCTTAGTTTGACCCTGTCAGTCAGTAAAACATGATAGAAAGGGAGTCTAAAGTCAGCTTTTTCTTAAAGGAAATGGGAAATTGGTGTATATCTGTAAGACTTTTTGTCCTAAAACTTTATTGAATAGTTTTGCTTTCCATTCTTCAAATTAGTTTAATCCTTTACCCTAAAGATGATAATACATGTGGACTACTGCAAATAAAAAAAACCAAAACCATAACCAAACCACAACCAAACAAAAAAATCCCAAACAACAATGTAATTCAGGTTTAATAGAAAAAGAATTGAAGCACCTACGCTGTCTTTCTGGTAACAGAGAAGCAAATTTTTCTTCATGGCAGGAGAATTTTTATGGGTTGATGAGTTTCAAAGTGAAAACCAAGCAAGAAACCAACAAAACAAAAAGTAAGGCAAATTTCTAGATGCTAAGGTATCTGGCTAAGTTTGGAAAAAACTTAGTTATATTAATACTTTAGGATTCCAACTATTTCATGGGTTCTAGTGGAATATACAACCTTTTCTGAGCTTTCTCTTTTATTTTTCAATAATTATTTCTTCCTAAGATTTTGCAAACTATTTTTTGACTGTTTTTGCATATAATAAAATAAAATCCAGCTTATAAATTCTTTTGAGGTTATTTATATGAAATAAATAAAAGGAGCAGAGCAAGTACGCTTTTCTTCCCTCCAAGCCTTATTTGATCCCCCTTTTCCAGGGTGTAAATACTCCCTTCTATTTCTTTGCCTACAACTAGGTAAAATAAGGAATTACAAAGAAGCAGTAAATCTTACTAGATAGAAAAGATGAATAAGTACCATGACGAAAGTTCCAGGTCTTGTGGAGAATGTTTACACGAATTCAATTAGAGATTCAGTTCCCTGGTGACATATCTGGACTAGGCACTTACAAAAGTAATTGTGGAAGAAAGACTGTCTCATACACAATTTCATTTCTTTCTGTGTGCAGGCAACCGTCCATGGCAACATTCACAACCCTCTCAGAGACAGAAAACATGGAAGAGAAGCAGCCTAAGCCTCACATCAGACATGCCACAAAGTGATGGGCAATGCTACTGATTGAGTAGTAAATTATTACCACCTTGAAGCAATGAGGAAACAATGTATTTAAGTTTGGCCCCTGAGGTGTGGCTCTGGGACACATTACCTTCTGTGACTCCCACTGGAAGTTTAAATACCAACCTTTGCTTAGGGCTGTGCCCAAGGGTATCTTTTGGAAGCAAATTCAGGCTTTTATTTCTGCTCTTAGCTGTATGCAGTCAGCCAAGAAATGGAGTGGTGGCCCTGTCTTCTGCCATAAGGGCACAAGGCAGAGCCTGACCAGTATTCAGATATTCCTGAATCAATTTTGCATCATTGTACTTGGTTGTAGGTGAAATGTTGTGGCTTCTGGAGCTCTAATTTCATAAAGATGCAGATGACATTTAGTTTTGCTGTATATTTTTTTGGCTACTTTGGCTTTCCCAGAGGTGGGCTGAGCTTTGAACATCAAAGAGGCAGATAACCGATGCAAAATGATGGTGGTAGCCTGGGCTGCAGAAAACTTTCCATTTATAAGACATATTCTCTGAAGGATTGTATATTCGTTAAAGCATTCATGATTTGGGCGACGGGCTTTCAATTCTGCTCTGCTTCCTGTATGTATGTGGTTGTGGAGGCTAAACGTAATTCAGTATCTTAACTTCTCCAATATTTTCCCAGATTTTAATTTGGCTGCTAATGTGGATGTTGTAGTATAACTTAGTGCCATTATATAGTGCAGTTAATTAATATATCACATGTGGGGGTAATGCTTCTAGGAATTTTTGATCGATTCTGTATGTGGCCAAATAAAGCTCAAAAATAATGTGAATGCATTCTACCCATGCTATTAGTTACTTAAAGTACTCAGTAATAATTACTTCTTTGCCATAATTTTCTACAAGGTTTCTGTGGGGCATTTCTGCGTTATAGGAATTTTACTGTGTAAAATATGTCTGTCTGAAACTAGGAAGCATGTATAGGCTTCTGACTTGCTTCAGCACTCATTTTGTCCTTATTCTGTATTTCAAAGCTACTGTATGGCTTGGGGCAGGCATTAGGAAGTCCTACATCTTAATATCTGCAGTATCACTGGCAATTTGCTGGATGTCCTAAGCTGATGGTCACTGAAAGCAGTGGAGTGCATACCCTGTATTTTTCAGTTTGCACCTCTCTACCAGGCGTAGTTGTTAAGCTTTGGGGCACATCGTAAGTATTTTTCTTGAGAAGTAGGCTGTAAAGGATTTCACATAACCTCATGTCTTCTGATACTAACAGTTAAAGAACTTACAGGATACAAAGAGATATAATCAATAAAGGAACTTGCAGGATACAAATAGATATTATCAATATGAAAATGGGCATTCCAGAACTTCCCGAAAGTCATTATTAAGCCTCCACATGTATTACTTTGGTTAGTTTATTCAGAGAGAGATTCCCAGGTAGGAGCCAAAGGTCATAAAATGGCCCTTTGCTCTCCCTGGTTAATGATAGGCCATGGCCAATAGAACTCCCTGATTCACTGACAACATTAATATTCCAGTGTCCTGAAATATAGAAGGTAATGAAGTGGTAAACAACTCTGCACAGTGGTAGGTGGTAATACACAAAGAGAGACATGTTCCTAATGAGAATATCCATGCACTGGTCTTTTACAGCAGCTGGAGAGCAATTTCCTATTCTTCTGTCTCACTTTGATGTCAAAATAATTATGAAACAACTAAGTACCCCCATTTGGCAAATGATCTTTATAGGAAGTCTGCCCACAAATATAAAAAGGTGAGACTGAATGACAAGTATGTATATCTTGTACCAGTTTGTGCCGATTTGCTAAAATACTAGCAGAAGCCCACACAAAAAGAAACTGTAAATTGTCTGTTAGCAATCCTGTCACAAGGAAGAATGTGTATGTGTCCACAAAAATAGAGTAGTTTTTAGAAGTGACCCACTCCACAAGAGCCTTTATAACAGCTAAATGTGGTTTAACAACAAAGACTCTATGGTTTAACGTCCTCCTTTGGTAAGTTACTGACCAGTTACTAATGGGTACTGAAAGAACACATTGCCTCTGCCCATCTTTGTTCAAGGGTCTGGGTACTAACTTTAAGAAATGCAGTAATGTGTTTTGTCTGGTTTATCTGTACTTTTGTTCCTGTCGAAGTAATGCACTGAAGTGTTTTCCTCCTGGGCACAGTATAAAGACAACCATAAATGTTCTGTACAAGTAATTCCCACTTGTTTGCTAGTGAATGGTTCACAGGAGTAAGACACATGGGCAGTAGAGATGAAATATAATACAGGACTCAAATAGACTCTGCTTGTGCCAGAGTGCAGTTCTGCTGTCTGCACCCAACATTACTGGAAGCAGATGTGTTGAGCAGCACAGTGCAGGGATACAGTGAGAGTTCTGAACAGCATTAGCTCATCAAGTTTGTTTGGCCTTGGAAGCCAGAGAGTGACAGCAGCAGCCCTGGAGCAGTGCAAGGTGAAGGCTCACTTCAGGAAGCTGATGCCAGTGAGATGCAGAACACTGACAGTTCTTTCATGTGCCACAAACAGATTCAGAAATCACAGGCTGAAACTGCGCTGGTGTTACATGGTGTTCTAAAGCAAGCAGCTGTGTGTCTTGTCTCTCTGACAGTAACTATTTTTTCCTTTTTCTTTTTGCAAATGTAAATGCACTCATCAAAGTATTTGGCTCCAATAAAGATTTGAATTAATTCACTCAAAATCTCAGTCTGATTAGCGTATTTCCATAATACCCATCTATAGTTGTTTTAAAAGATAGATTTACTTAGATTGTGGTTATTTGAGCTCTTAATCTGTTAAAGCAACAGGTGGGAAATATTACCACTGAAAAAAGTTTAAGTGAATGGTTCTCAGTGCTGTTCCATTTCTCTTGTAGCAGACCATATACACACCCCTCTTTCTTCAGTGGCAGTAATTTCTTTATCTACTGCTATTTTTCAAAATTTTGACTTGACTATGATGAATAGGAGATGTCAGATGAATAGGAGGAGTCTCAGGAGCAACAAAGTTTGCTCCTGGAAAAGCAAAAACATACTGCAGGCTTTGCCTAAGGAAATTTAAGCTAGTTTTAAAATGAAAAGCCATTAGACTGAAATGGATGGATAAACAGTGACTAGCAAATATCTGTACTTAGTATTGTTTATGCTGTAAGACCCCTTTTTATTTGATCAGTGAGTAGTGGAAGAAAAAATAATTTTTGTTTTCTAATATTATTGTTCTCATTGCAATTTTCAGTTTTACAATTTTTAATAATCATATAAAATTCATCCTTTCAGTGTCTTGATCTCTTTATAATTTAGGCTGTCCTTTTTTTTATTTTGTTTTGTTCTTGTCTAGAAACGGTTTACTCATGTAATTTTTTCTGTCCCAAAAATGTCTACCTGACAAGACCAGATTGTTGAATAGCTGTGATACTCAGGTATGCAATTTGAACTATTCTGGGAGTGGCAGCTAAAAGGAGTTTGAACAACAATGCTTGCTAAAGAGGGGTCCTCATGGCTATGAGTAAACCAGCTGAGAAATCCCAAATGCAAGTAAACCATTCACAAAATTCAATGTACTGTGTGATTGGGATGGCTGAATTACCTTGCTTTCATTAATAGCTGCTCTTAATGGGCTCCTGAGCTACCTTAGATATGAACCACAGCTGTAGAAGAAACAGTCAGCAAAGCCTACTTGTGTAATGCAAACAGAAGCAATTCAGTTCCAGGAGGGTGTTAAATAGAGGAGAAAGATGGGATGGAAATGGTATCAGCTATTGCTTGTAAGAAATCAAGGACTGGGAAATTCAGTAAGAAGCCATTTTCCTATAACATACAACAGCATGTTCATCCACCCTCTTGAAGATAATGAAGTTACAGTAAGCTCAAAATAATATAAAAAAGAAAGAAAGAATCAAAGATGTATGTATTGACTTTTGAAGAAGACTTTCCTTCCTGTAGAATATCAGAAGTAGTATACAACTTTTCTTAATAGAAGACTAGTTTTGGATTACTGAATCCTGTTTGTGCCTTTAAAAGAAAGTATGATTTCTTGGGTCTGAAGAGTTTGCATGGATAGCATGATTCATCAAATCTGCCAACATATTCACCTCCTCATTTACATTCATGAGAAAGTAAAAATCAACCAAAAAAAGAGAATTTGCTACTTCTCTCCCCCATCAAAGTCTGATAATGTTATATGCTCCTTCAGCTGCAGAACTGTAATAACTGTACAACAGTACCACAAATCTTACAGTGAAAGGGAGGGAATGGCAAAAAGCATTTCTTCCTGTTGTGCCTGCCTCTCTTCTCAGCTTCAGTCTCTAGCATTGCAAAATCTACCATCAATGACCTACTGAGAGGCAAGAGATCCATTCCAGATACAAGAATTGGTATAAAGCTGTTTCCCAGCGAGATCAAATTATTGAGAGTCATCAAGACATGAAATGTGTGCCAGAACCATGGTCCCTAGGCCACCACACACACCTCTCTCTATTTCAGGGCATTTTCTTGCTGTCCGAAGTAAAGTTTCACTGTGTTTTTCTTTTGCCCTGTGTTCTTCATGCCTCTGTTTTTCATCTCAGGTTTTTCCAATTTTCTTCACTACTCACACTGCTTATACTGTGCCTTCCCTTAATACCTGAAAACCAGGTTTCTGACTTTCTCTCATTTGTATCTCCTCTCATTCTTAGAAGTGTTGTAAATGAGTATCCTGTGGCTACATCTTCACAGCAAAAGCCAGAGCTGTTCACACTAAGAACTATCCCTAAAACCTGGGATGTGTGAAAGTGAGAATAATTATATTCACAGTTAGTCCCATATATCTGGGCTGACAAAACCTGAAATGCCAGCAAAGCCTTGCCAGCTCTTACTACACCGTGTAGTTATTTAATTGTTAAATAATGATGCTGTGATCATTTCTGCATTCATCTCTCATGGAGATATCTCGCTATTCATAGGTGATGCGCTGTGGTTTGTGTGAGGAGATGCAAAAGAAGAATAAGCTTACACCTCAGCTTTCCTTAGTAGAGAGGAACATGCAGTGTTCTCTTTTCCTGGGATCTTTTGAGGAAGTTTCATAGGCACTCCTCACTCACTGGCAAACCCTCTTCATACTACAGTTAGTAATAAACCTTTCAGTGAAACAAAAATTTGTCAGAAAATATTGATTTCTCGATGCAGAACATCAGTTGGCTTTTTTTCTTTGGCACTGAAAGTCCTGGGAGTCTAATCTCCCTCTACACTCTGGGGATCATGAAGTGTTAGTGCAGGTTTCATGGGTCTGTGGCTTCTGGGCAGCCTGCAGATGGGGTCTACCCTGAAGACAGGTTTTGATGCCCACACAGGTTGCCCAGAGAAATTGTTGTTCCTGTCAATTCTGATTATTAATTTATTAGAAGAATACCAATATCTAGTAAAATTTAAATTCCTTGAGCAGCTGCAAGGCACCTGGGGCACTTTCCTTACAGCTTCAGGTTCTGGGAATACAAGTAACTGAAGAGAATGTCAGACCTTTTCCAGCCAAATGTAAGCAAGAGTAAGCAAACTCTGCTTTTCAGAGAACTTGACAACTCCTTTTACTTCACACCTGCTTCAGAACAGACTGTGTTTTAGACATGGTCTGGGCAGCAACATTTTGAAATTAACTCATTCTCTATTATGCTAAATCTTAGCTCACTTATTTCTTCACACAGTACTGTACCAGAATAACAAGTTCTATTTAATTAGAGACCTATTGTAAATTGGAAGAATTATGATATGTGTTGGGAGATCAACATTTGGAATTAATATAACAGAAGTTTGTTTTCCAAATATTACTGTTCCTATTGATCAGTGCAATTTCATTTATTTTCCTGTGTATTACAATCAATAACAGGAAAACTTCATTTTCTACTATGTCCAGTGGAATAATACTGAAACACTTTGATTCTTAATCAATTTGAATTGCCAAAGATGAACTCAGTACAGAACACTCAGCTTCAGACCAAGTTATCCCACAATGTTTACAAACAGCTGGTGAAAACTGAAATGGAATCTGGGTCCTACTCAGGTATAAGTTTGTAATCAGAATCTACCTTATTAATAGATAGATACCAAAAAGCTAACACTCATGGCAGGAGAAGAATAAAAACCAATTAATTCTGTTTTCAAATTTTTTTTAGGGCAAATCAAGACAATGATTATATATGCTGACCATTTCCATCTTTGTTATTTATAGTTAAATATGACATGAATTATTTTTTAATGGAAATTCAAAGGTAACCACAAGAGAAAAGCCCTAATTTCTAGATACATTTATGATCCTAGGCAAAAGATGGCCAAATGCTACAAGCGAAAATTCTGCTGTCTGCCTTCACGGAGTCCCAGGTGCAGAATAGCCATTTGCTTTCCTGCCATGAGCTATCAGTCTGCTTTCAAATGTATTTTCTATAAAAAGTATTTTAATGGTCGTGATGGAATGCATGTGTGTGTGTATATAAATATATAGTACAAAATAATGTGCAATAAAGCAAGTTTTCTGAGGAAAAGACATAACAGTAAAGTCTGTTTTTTCTTTTGAATGGAATCTTTCGGTGTCTGCTAAAACATTTCAAATATGCTAGATAACAATATAGCTTCGAGAGGATAACATGTAGGAGGAAAAAGAAGTCCTACAAGTAAACAGATCTTTTTGCTTAGTGTGTATTCCCCACTCCTCTGTGATATCTTTGGTGGGGTAGTCACTGTATTCAATTTCCTAAAGCAATACAATTTACAAAGACCCCCAAGAGGGAGAAGAATGACCGAGATTATATTAGCCTTTGTGTTTGATATATGGGAAGTTACTCAAAGCTGCAAGGAAGAACAACACATAGAAGTGGCTTTGTTGTTGTTGCATTTGTTACATTGCCAAAATTTGAGTTTACTGAGGACTACAGTTCAGTTTGCAAACTAAAGTGATGTCTTATTTGATCTAAAATAGGATCATACTCTCATCAGTTCAAAAGAAAATACAAGTCATTTTTATATAACTATGAAAATGCAAAGAGATTTTAGCTTTTCCAATAGTGCTTCTGAAAACAAGTTTTCAGCTGATATGGTTTTCTTTGTAGCAATTGATTACGAACTTTTGAAACAGTAGAAATCAAGTCTATTGAAATCAATCACTCCTTGGTTAAAGATGCTTTAAGTTCAATTATACTTAAATTGTAGTAACTTCCAATTTAATTCACTTTAAAATATCCAAGTGACATTATATTACAGAAACTAGTCAGGGAAATACATAACTGTGAGGAACCACTCAGGAAATTCTGAAGTAAATCTTATCATTTTCTGGATGGGCTGTATGTAATCATTTTTTGGCAACTCATAAAACCCCCACCAAACCAACAAATCAAACAACCCGGAAAAGCATGTAACAGTAATTAGAATTACTTAAAAAAATAGGAAAAAGAAAAGAAAAAGAGAAATGACAATCTCATTTGGAATATTTTGTTCACTATCTTTAACTTCAGTCCACATTCTTCTCACTTTATAAGAGTACCATTGCGATAGCTGAATTATGAAAATAGACCACTTAACCCTATTTTTAACATTAAGAGGCATCTCCAGAAAGAAGTTAATTTTTATTTTGGAATATCCTGAGTTTCCCTATGGACTGCCTGTGTCTTTCCATTGATTAGGGAATGCTGAGATGAGTATGGTCCTAACTTTAGTGAGGTATATAATGTAAGGTTACATTAAATTGTATCCAACTCCAAAATATTGAAGTAGTAATTCAGAATGAAGCCACACTGACGAATCTGGGAAGCCTGGCAAAAATTCTTGCATCTAAAGAAAAGGTTGAAAGCATCATATGGTTTAAGAGAAAAGTGAGTAAGAGTGTATATGCTAAATGCATGTGGTAAAATAAGGCAGGAAACAAGATGGTGGAATCTTTTGTTCTTCCTATCAATAACAGGAACAAGGAAATATTCTGTGAAATTCTAGGATAATAAACTCAAAACTCATGAACAGGAAAAAATTGCTCAGTCCATAACTACAATCCTAATAATTAGAGGTAGGAGTGGCAAAGAGGTTAGTCAGTTCTTGTGGGTATGAGTCACATTATTATTTCAAGTAAACAATAAAATCACTGAATGCTCTTGTCTGTAAATATAAATCCTGTCCTTTTTTTTTTTTCCCAGCTCTCTAGGTTTAAATTTCTCCTAATTTTATTAAAAATGTCTCTTGCTTATATAAAGCCTCAACATTCAAAATATTGTCTAGACTCAACTCCTGCTGATGGTTTTAATTTTTTTAAGCTGTATTGCTTATACACTACTACTTTCTATTTGAGAAACTTTCTGACCTTTCAGAAACCTCGCCTATAATGAGAAACTGACACTGTTTAGCTTCTTTTTCCTTTGTTAGAGTATTTTCTAGGTCATGAAGCTTCACGTTAAGTGTTACTGATAAGCACCACTGCTAGAGCTAAATGAGATACGAACAGAGAAAGGTCACCCTGATTCAAACCAGTCACCTAGTTCTCCTACAGTGGCAAGTACCTGTTGCTTAGTAAGGAGTTCAAGAACAGGGTAAGTATGCCCCTGGTATTTCTTGTTGGAAGGAAACTGGGTGTTTATTCCTGGAGTTTTGTTTGAATGTTGTTTTCCACTTCCTATTACAATTTTGAGCAGCCTGTAGGTTTTGAAGGTGCTTTGGTTAACTGGGATTGACTTCTTTCCCCATAGCTTGCAGCTAGAGAATACTAAAGGAATTTCAATTACTTACTTCCGCTGAAATACATTTGGGCCTCTTCCTCTTTCCTCTCTCCCACAGCCTACAAATTATTATAAACATACTTCCCTTGATATAACTGAAAAGTAAATATGATTTTAGGAATAGTGCCCCATATTAATACCATCAGCTAAATTATGATAAACGTATTTATATATAAAGAGAGCAAAACTTAATCTACCATAATTTATTATGTGAAAGAAAACACATTTGCCCAAGAGAAAAATAAGAAGGAGGCGTTTACTAATATTTCTTGTAGATCTACCACCATTGATAATCCAGAGTATTCAATCTTATCTAAAGACTATATATACCAGAATAAATAAAGAGATGATATAACAAGAAATTTGATTCATCCTTAGATTTGGCAATTAGCCTGTAGTAATGAAGGACACAGTGCCCTTATGCACTATGTTTTATAACTAATAATTAATCCAAATTAATTAAATATCACTGATTCTTTGATGTAGAAGAGAGATACATTTTTATCTCACACTACTTACATTTTGGTATCTGCTTTTTAATGCCACTAAGGTTGTATATAATGGCTTTCCCAAAGTGACACAACATACACACTGAAACATCATCATTTCTCTTAGCAATCTGAGATGTCTGTGCATGTAGGGTCAGAAAATCAAAGTGTCCTTTGGTTAACAAATATGTCATCCTTGAGGTTCAAAGAGATTTAGCTGAAGAGTGAGAACTTTAATATGCCGCTGGTATTCATATCTATATGGGACAACAGTTTATAGTGCATTAAAGATCCTGAGCTTGCTTACTTGATTGCTTTAGAAGGTAGTTGTTGCCTCAACGTGGCCATGGCTATTTTCACCCCTGCTCTGATGTGGAGGAGTGGGATAAAGATAGTTGTAGCAAGATCAATGGCACAGAACATGATGATGCAAGATGATGCAAACTGATTTAGAATAAACCAAGTGTTATTGCCTGACCTAGTAGATGGACTGTCATAGTTGTTGTACAAGGGAATAAGGAAGTAAAAACTTGTAGCTTGTGTGGTTTCTTCAGATACAGAATACTGCACTGTTGACGTGGCATTCTCCCTGTCCCTCTGCCTCTCTCAAACAAGTAGTTAAAAAAGAAAGTAAAACTGGACATGTAAAAACAGATTAAGGAAATTTTAAATTTGTTAAATTATTTTTCGGAATCTCAATAAGGAACATGTTAGCTGTACTCCTCAGTGATTCCTCTTTTCACAGTAAAAGTTAAGTGAAATATAAATAAGCAGAAGTAAAAATGAAAAGTTTAATTATGCAATGTTTCCTACTCTTTCTTAATATTCATATTAATATCAAGAACAGTAAAAACTTATAAATTTATCTATAAATTTAAAAATCTATAAATTTATCTGGATCTCTAAAATAACATTTGATGCTTGCTTTGATAGACACTTAAGAGCTCTAGGATTCAGGGAAGGAAAAATTAAAGCAAGACATTTATGAGACAGGAGGCACAGGGAAAAGTAGAATTTTGTTGATGCCCAAGTGTGATCTTGGTTTACCACTCTCGCAGGGAATATGCTTAGGACATGTGAATGTTTACCTCAACTTAATGCAGGAGCACCACATTCTTGGTGTTCATCTTGTCAAGGTACGAAGCTATTTTTTGTAGACTGCAAGGATCTGTGGGGACAACAACTATTGAAAAAGCAGAGAGAGAATCAGGCTGGAAGAAGGCCAGAAGAGGAATACCTCAACCTTACACTTTGCAGCCCACCTGGTTTAATATTTTCATCAGTGCTTTTGGCATCCACAACTGATTGCTGATAATGCAAAGTTTGGAGTCGCCATCCATATGGAGGAAGACCATTGAAAGGATATGGTGATACTGAGGACTCAGGTCGTTTTAACATAAGGAAAAGAAAGATATACAATAGCAATACAGTAATCAGTTAGCTAGAAGTTCATTCATTGGAATCAATGGAAAAGAGTAGGACTTGGGTATATTACTGGATTTCAGGGTGTGTATTGTGATAAGTTCTGGGATGTAGCCATTGAAAGCAAATACCATTCACTTGTGCTTCAGGCTGTATTTTTGTCATGAGGAAGTATTGTTACCAGCCTACAAAGCTTAGCAAAACTTCACTTGTGTGTGTCCTGGTTGGTTCTGTTCAAGAAGGATTAATTAAAACTTTTTTTGAAATGTATGATTTCTTTCAAACGGTAAAAAACAACAGAAGAAGAAACAGTGTTAAAGGACAACACTCACACAGGAATAAATGGGTTGTGAACTTTCTGATTAAGTTTAGGCTGGAAATTATATGAATATGCTTAACCAGCAGAAAGTATTTGAGATACGGTTTTCAAGACAATGTGTGGCAAATGTATGCAGGAAATATGCAACGTGGTGCCTGTAGTCCCTGGATTTAGTGATCAGGGCAGTCCTCATAGTCTCATCTTTCTGTATCTCTCTTCAGTATTACCTGCATTTCCATGAACTTTTCTTCACATTTTAAGATGAGCGTACAGTCCGTAAAGCTTGATGATGTCCTGAACCAAGATTAAGCTAGTGAGGGCCTTTCAGAACAAGTACCTCTGATTTTAGTGTCACCTCACTTCAGCACTGCAGTGAGCAGAAATGGCTTATCAAAAGGTCCAGCAAGGAAACAGAAGGAAAACTGTAAGAATGTGCACCCAGGGGCCAAGTGATAGGATTGAATCCTTAGTCCCAGGAACAAAATTTTCAGCACCTCCCAAGACTGGATGCATGCCTGTGACATCATATCAAACAGAGTCAACAAGGTGGTACAACAGTCAAAATTCAGTAAGGTTTCCCAAATTATGTGTTTACTATGAGGTTTCTTATTTTCATGTAGGAGATGAAATTAATACTTCTTCCCTGCAACTGTTCAGCTTATTTTTCTGTATTTCCAATAGTGTGACTTTGTAGGAAACAGTAGTTTAAAATACATTAGTCTGAAAAAGCCTGGGGCTTAATTTTATTTGTGCAGCTTCATGAGAATAAAGTTCTCATCATTTTGTTTCTTGTTTTCACTTGGAAGTTATCATGTTTTTATTCTAAATAGTATTCTTGAAAATTCACTAATAATATTTCTGATCAAGGCTTCCAGATGCCAAAAATTTGCCATAGCAGATTAATGCAGTTAGTTATTAAATATAATACTGTCAAATTATTTTGCATATTTGGACAACATCCCTCTTCCTGTTTGTTTACTTACTCATTTACTGACTTGAGTCAGTTAGTTTATGGCTGCTATTTTGGTAATGTGGAAGTGCATGCTATGTATACTCTGCACCTTGCGGCCTTTGGAACTTCGGCGAGATAAGCAGCAATCCAGTTCAGATTCCCTCAATTCAAAGTGGAGTGCCCTTCGACTTCAAAGAATCTCTGTCACTTTTTACACCAGTAGCGACAGACTGTCTCTTCCCATTCCGCTCCACTACTGTCCAAAGGACTGCAAAACAAGTACAGCATTCCTTTTAAATTGACATTTGAAATAACACCTGCAAACTTCTCCGAATTGATTGTAACTTTTAGTGCAGATTTGTGTAATAATATAATAACTGTTTCTAATAACCCAAACTGGAGGAAAAGTAGTTTGTTTTTTTTTTTTTTCTCAAAAATTGAAGTTTCAGCAATTGCTTTTGCTTCAGTGCAGAATAAAATAAAATCAGAGCCATGTTAAAATCTTCTGAGTCATGATAAGGGCATTCACCTGAAATATATGAGATTCAAGGTTATGTGTTTGCACTAAAGGAGGCAGACTCTTGACGTTGTGAGTTCTGAAGTTTTTCCTTCCTCTGTGACTTTAGCCAGGAATACCATTCTGATCATGTGAAGACTTCCAAAAGACAGGTTTATAAGAATATGTATGTTACACTTAAATGTTTGGACTTTAGTAAACTGGAATTAACAAAAATCCCCACTGTATCTAATGCATCATTCTTAAAAAGCAACAGGTTTTAAAGTACGCGCCAACAACAAAGTACTATCGCCTGCCATTTATGTCTTTTTTTGTTGATAAAATTGCAATAATCAATACCTCAAGCCATAAATTGTGTTGGCAGCTGGTTGGTTTTTTTTCCATCATAATTAATTTAATTATTTGACTCTTTCGTTTATGTGATTTAAGTTCAAAGTAATTGCTAATTATTACAAGATTATTGCTGCTCCTCAGCCAAGGTTCACTTTTTCCTTTATCACAATTTAGATAAAGAAAAAACACACGAAATTTTGCACTCACGAAATCTCAACTGCCTTGTAGAAATATTTCAGGGGAAAATTCCTTTATGTGCAATGACAGAGGAGAGGCTTAGGTTGGGCATTTTGACATTGGGAAGCATCCTAAAGGTAGGAATAGCTTTAAACTATCATCAGATCCAAGACGCTTAAGGAAGCCCGATCCCCACAGATTACTGAGTGCCCTCAAATCCAGGCAGACCGCAGGGTCAATCCTTCTGCTGGAATTAGCTTTATATTGCAACAGGGAGGTAAATTTATTCATGTGGCTGGGTTTTCACGTGCTGGTTAAACCGTCCACATCCACCCCATGGTCTACCAGTTGAAACAAGTATGAATCACTGCAGGGCAGAGGCTGCTGCCAGATGAGCAGACCTCAGCACATAATTCATGGAGGACAGGGACAGCAGGACACACTCTGGGGAGGCTGGCAGGGTGTCTCCACCTTCAGGTATCACAGGTGATTTTGAACAATCAATCTATGTGCCTGCCAAAACAGGAGCACTGGGGATGTTGTATTGAATCAGGAGCAGCTTTAGGTGAAATCAGCTGAACTTCTTTGAGTGAGCATGCACACATTTAGCTAGGCAGGGGAGGCATGAATGTTAGATTTCACGGAGGCATGGTATAATGGAGAATCAGGAGAAGGAAAGACTCCCTCTCCACAGATCAGCCAAAAATTAAGACCAAGAAACATCAGAGCCTACTTATAAACATAAGAAATAAGTGTAAAATTATCTTGTTAGCAATTGAAATTATTCTACTTAGCTGCCTTTGTTATTTAAGAGTCTTTCTGTTTTTCCTAAGAAATTAATCTGTTTTGCTTTTCCTCTCAGGTTAAGCTACAGGAAGCTGAATACCTGTACACAGAAACAATTCTGAGATGCACCTTTATTTTCCTTTTTTGTCCACTGGATCTCTGAAATCTGTGGTTACCGTTTCTGTCCCAGTCTTCCCCCAGCTTTTTTAGCATAAAACAAAATGATGATTTTTAAAGATCAGCAAATACAATCTCTATTATGACTAGAGAAACCAGTAGTCACTTGTGTCTTGTGTCTAGTATAAACATTTGTGTTTGTCATGATGATGTGAGTACCTGGAAGGAGGATATGTGGTGAAAAATGACAAAGCTGAATTGGAAGGGATTCAGAGAGAATCATATCTTAAGTATTGGGTTGAAACATCATACACAAATTACATTTTGAGTGTTCCTTAGGTCTCACTATTACAGATTTTTGGTAAGTATTGACAGAAGACATACATAAAAGGACAGCGAGCAGAGACATGGAGAACAAAGAACAGAGAAATACAAGTGGGATGCCAATATCATGGGAATGAGATGACTACAACAGGGAAAGTGTGGAATATGCAGACTGTCACAGGTGGAAATCTCTGTGGTCACTTTTGACTTGTAGCAAGCCCAGAAGAGTCCTAACAAACAATAGAAGAAATTTCTTCATATTGGAACTGAAAGAAAGGGTACTTTTAATACACATGGCATTTTATAAAAATACATAGGTTTTTTCCTAAACATAAATGATAAAAAGTATCAGGTGTCTGGTGGTATGTAACAATTTCTTTTTCTGTCACATTTCCTTTTCACTGCTCATTGCACTGAGAGCTCACACAGATATAATCCCTTCCGGAGGGGACTCTCCTTAATGAAGGTCCTAGGCTGTGTCAATGTTTGTCTTTCGTACCATCCCACTCCTACTAGATATGCTTCTAATCTAATATAGATGTGGGGGTTCATGAAAAACAGTAATAGCAACAACAACACACCAGAAAAATCTCACAATCTGCCTAAAATGTCTGCCAGTTTCAGAAACATTTGAGGCTAAAAATGAAGATTCTGGTAAGAATCCCCTTCACTTACTATCCTTAAAGTGAGTTTTGTCTTTAAATGGGTGATGAAGAGTTCAGCTAATTTCCTCTTCCACCCTACTTCCCAGCCAAATCTATTTCCAACTACCTCTCTGATTAATTCATCCTCACCCTAGTCTTCATCTTATTCACTTTAACTGGTGGTAATGTGTGTGGGCTGAATTAATACACTTTCTAATGTAATTTCAGAGGTTCATATTTATAATGTTGTTATGTAGTGCTCTGCGACATCACTTAGTTCATCTCTATTTGTCCAACTCCTTGCAGCATAAACTTGCACAGCTACACTCATTTCACTTGGAGAGTGGTTGGCAAAATGTCAGCTGTTGGATCAAGTAAATTCGCTATAAATTCCTGTGGTTCTGCATTCATCTGCATATAAACCACAATAATTTTCACCAAATCATACAGTCATATTGGTACAATGACATTCACAATAATTACTGTTCTATTTAACTATGTATACAGTTGGCATTATGGCATAAAAATACATACTCGAACTATATTCCATTCAAATCTTAACCTGCTTATGCATTTAATAGACATCAATATAATAAGAGTGCATTTTCTTGAGGAAAGACAGGAGTGATAACAAGTGATTTATGATGGTTTATGTTGCATCAGGAGATTTTTCCTGCTTCACTTGCCAAATCTTTGCTATTTATTAATTTATTTTTCCTTTCCTGAGAGTTCTCAGTTTGACAGGGATGTGCTTTCTTAATTTCTCATCACCTTAAACAGATTTGTGGCAAATGCTAATATTAAAAGTTAATTGTAACTTCTACATCTAAATTAGCATAACTGAAATACTGTGTGTGCTTTCTGGAGAAAACCAATACAATTCTAAGGATTTTTTAAACTGAAATTGTCTTTTACCTCAGCTTTGAAAAAATCGCCAAGAAGCAATCATTACAGGACACAGATCATGTGAAGGGTATATAAGATACTTATACAACACTTACACTAAGATACTCATAATTCTTTTCTTTAAGCCATTATTTACACAATATTTCCAGAAATTACAACGCTGGAACTCAGTCAGTTGCTAAAAAAAAAAAAAAAAAAAGACTAAGGACACAACACCATTATATTTATAGTAAGTAGAAATTTTCCTTGTGCAGTCTTTCTGGAAGTCAGGAAATATCAGCTCTTGTATGATATGATATCTTTATTGCAAGCATAATACTCAACCAATGCTTTTTGTTACTGATACAGAGTCAGGTTATAGGAAACTACGTAAGGTGTTCCATAAAGAACATACAAGAAAATGGACTCTAATAATAAATACATATATGCAAATGTATTCTTGTACAAGTACATATTTTGTACACAAGCTCATGTATACTCAGTGGACTCTTGGTTTAGCATGTATTGATGTACCTATAGGAGATTCACGATTGTCAGTCCCTTCCTCTGTCCTCTCTGTGTCCTACTGAAATATTAATGAATCACACAACAATTCCCTGATATCAACAGTCATTTGATACCCTGCCAACTTAAAAACATTCCGTAAGCAGTCACAAATACACTTTGAACTATTAACTTCTTGTTGTTAAAAGAAATATAGTGTTGGCATTTTAACAGTGTTGTAAACCTTGTTTTTTAGAAGATGGTACTCAACTTCTTTCCCTAATACTGGTTTCCTCCACTAGCAAACTCAGAATTGGCATGTGACTTTGGTTACTGTTGTCATGGGTAGAACATCGCCTACAGGCAATCAGAGGCATGATCTCAGCTGCTGCTCCTCTGAGCCATTGCTTATCTCTGGAAAAGATCCACTAGAGAAGGCTTTCTCATTTTTCTAGCTCTGCTGCAGGTATTCTTGATCTGTGACACATTTAATAATAACCATCTGAACAACATGGCTAGCTTCAGCACTTTCAATAGAAAGATTTATTCTAACCCAGTTAGCATTTTTTGGAACTAGATTTGGGAAGAATCATGAATATAAGATGTAACACTGGCAGTTGTGGTGCCCTTTTATTAGCTGCAGCTGAAATGTTTAATTGTGATATGAGGATACTTGGAATAAGTTGTGGCAGTAAAACCAGTGCTGACAGCTTGTGTCTACTGAAGTTTGTGGTTCTCCTAATACTAGCAAACAGAATTCATGTTAATGACTAGGAACTACTACTCTCCACAGGGCTCAGCAACAGGTTTCACAGATAATTAAGCAGCTACCTACTTCCAGCTGCAGTTTTCTCTCTCTACTGGCAGTGCGCAAAAATGTTACTAAGGCATTGGCTACAGCCATTTGTAGAACAGTTACAGAACCTAGGAGCAAATTCTAGACAACATTTGGGTGCCCAATTCATGCTCTGAAAAAGATAAAAGTAATGTAGGTAGAATTTGTTGTTAGACACTGAAGAATTCTTCAGGTCTTTGTCTATGGCATTTACTGAATGTGGAGATATTTTGCTGTCTGTCATGCTTCATTAAAAAGAGTTGCCAATTTAGTCTTCAGATTCACTCCTACTTAAAAAAAATTCCCATATAATTTTCTTTCCCTTAAATAATGAAGAAGAAGGAAATAAAGCCCCCAAGATGTTTCATTGTTTGAAGACAGTCCAATCTGGGGCCTGCACTTGCTTTGAGGTAATAATAATAATAATAACATTGCATGGAAATTTATAGATTTAATTAACTAGCTGATTGATTTATAGAGTGTCTGTGCAGGACAGATGACTATGAAAAAGTACGTAGCCCTTCTCCTTAGTGATTGAAGTAACCAAAATAATTTATCTGTCTTCCAATAATTTTAAAGGAGAGCTTTATCCTGTTCATTTTTTCCTTTCTGATAAAACCAGCTGTCATGTTAGGAAAACAAAGGGGTAGTGTTTTTCCACAGAAAGTCACAGAAGGAGCACACGAGAGGACAGGAGTTGCTGCTGCTGCTGAGGTGTGTGGAAGGGCGCCCTCAGCTCTGCCCGTCGGGAACAGGATGCTCTGCTGCCCTTTTACCACAGGGTGATGATTATCATGGGTCCACCGGCCTGCAGCACATAACATGGACCATGCATGATAGCAGGCAAATGTTGTCAGCAAGAAAAGAGGCTTTAGGGGGAGAGTAGAAACTCCTGAAAGGTCTCACGGTTATAAGCATTAAAAAAAAAAAAAAAAAAACCAAACCCAAACCAAAAGAACAACCAGATAGCGTTTTTAATACAGCCCATCTTAACAAGCAGCTGCAAGCAGATGTAAGTGGGAAGCCAAATGTTGCCTGCTGGTGTCCTTCCCCCGAGCACCGTGGGAAGAGGTGCTCTCTGGTGGACAGAAGGAAAAGCTGGCCTGAGAAACCTGGTGCTGTGCCCTCGGTGAGCTACATAGAGCTCAGAAGGGGACTCGAGGCTGAGAAGCGGAAAAGAGTGGATTTCCTCTGTGACAGCCTGCCGGGGGAGTGGGGCTGAGGGAGGGAGGCTGATACAAAAGCATCCAAAGCCCCCGAGACCTGTCGATGTCCTGCGCACCCGGCTCCGGTGTGGGCGCCGACCCCAGGCTCCCCTAGGACATGCCCGGGGGATCGCCCCAGCCCCTGCTCCGAGCGCCAGCAGCCCCGGGCCCCTGCTGTCCGCTGCCCAGCTGCCCACGGCCCCTGCGGACACAGCCCAGAGCCTGCGGCCAGAGCCTGAGGCCAGAGCCTGCGGCCAGCCCCGCGGCCGAGCGGGGCCGAGCGGAGCTGCCCGCCGACCCCCCGGGCGCTCTGTCAGTCAGGGCATCGCCGTCCCCGCACGGCAGCCTCTGCGGGAGCGGCGGGGGGGC